>VZQC01013657.1:417558-469966 GCA_009823505.1 Rhizomys pruinosus | reverse complement strand
TTTATTTATTTTTATGTGTATGAATGTATTGTCTGCATGCAGGTCTGCGCACCCGTGTCGTGCGATGCCGCGGAGGTCAGAAGAGGGTCTCAATTCCCCTGGAACTGGAGTTCTCCTGGAACTGGAGTCACAGACGGTTCTCAGCCGCCATGTGGGTGCTGGGGATCGAACCCGGGTCCTCTGCAAGAGCGGTCGGCGCTCTTAACCGCTAGGCCATCCCTCCAGCCCCTGCAGAATTGTTTTCTAAATGTTTTAATGCATGCATGTCTTTTTCGGATTAAGATAGAATGCCGGGAAATCTGGAAATAATTTGGGAATGAAATTTAAATACTGATCAACTGTATATATTCATTCTGGAACACCCCTCTCAGACTGTATTCTACCTCTCTGCATACGGACTCAGGGCTTTTCTTAAAATAGGAAGGGACTGGAGAGATAGCCTAGCGGTTAAGAGCGCCAGCTGCTCTTGCAGAGGACCTGGGTTCGATTCCCAGCACCCACATGGCGGCTGAGAACCTTCTGTAACTCCAGTTCCAAGAGAACTCCAGTTCCAGGGTAATCCGACACCCTCTTCTGACCTCCTCTGCATTGCACGACAGGGGTGCACAAAGCTACATACAGACAGTACATTCATATCACATTAAAAAAATAAAATTTAAAAATAAATAAGTAAAACAAGTGTAGTGAGGGACACGTTCTGTGGAGACACAAGCAGGTGGATCTGTGTGCAATGGAAGTCAGTGGGGTCAACACAGCCAGTTCCAAACCAGCTGGGGCTACCGGGACACCCTCAGAAATAACAAAAGCAAGAAAGTGAAACGAATTAATACTTAGAACAATGTGCTTGGATGTGTGGGAATCTGTAGCCATCTCTTCCTTGAGCATTAATCTAGTGGGTATTATAATATTTTATGAAAACTTTGACATTCTTTTTTTAAATTAATTAATTTATTTTAATTTTTTAAATTTTTTATTTATTTCGGTATGTGTATGAATGTACTGTCTGCATGTAGGTTTGTGCACCTGTGTCGTGCAATGCCGCCGAGGTCAGAAGAGGGTGTCGGATTCCCCTGGAACTGGAATTAAAGACTGTTCTCAGCCGCCATGTGGGTGCTGGGGATAAAACCTTGGTCCTCTGCAAGAGCAGTCGGTGCTCTTAACCGCTAGGACATCTCTCCAGCCCAACTTTGACATTCTTGTGACTGCTGTTGAGTACCTACTTAAAATTTATATCCCTATGTGGCCTGGTGCCACATACCTTTAATCCTGGCACTCTGAAGGCAGAGAGACAGAAGTCCCGATAACCTCGAGCTAATGCTTAGCCAGATCCCTGCCTTGCTCGAAAAGCCAGATAGACCTTTAAAAAGCTGGGGGGTTTTCATACTTAATCGTTGGAATCCAGCATAAAATTTACATTTACAGCATTTCTCAATGGCTGGCTACATTGCAAGCACTCAGTATTTGTAGGTTGATACTGTTAGAGGATGAATTCTGTGCTTGGGGACTTACTCTACAACAGAGTTGTGGTTATGTTTTCTGTGGTCAGAGAAGCTAGGACTAAAATATATATTTATGCATAGTAGTTTATTGATGCAAAAGCTTAACTCTCATCTCAAAGGGATAAAAGACTATTTATTCTGGAGCCAAGTACCAGTGACCAGGGCTAAGTGTGCTGGATAGCTTTAGTGTCAACTTGACACACCTGGGTTGAGAGAGCCTCAATTGGGGAATTGGCTCCATTGGATTGGCCTGTGGCCACATCTGTAGAGTATTGTCTTGATTGTCAAGCAGTGTGGGAGGGCCCAGCCCACAATGAGTGGTGCCACCCTGGGCAGGTTGTTGTGTACTGTATAAGAAGGCGGGCTGGGCATGAGCCAGAGGAGCAAGCCAGTGAACAGCATTCCTCCATGGCCTCTGCTTCAGCTCCTGCCTCCAGGCTCCTGCCTTGGGCTCCCTGAGTGATGAACTGTGACCCAGGAGATGTAAGCTGAATAACCCTTTCCTCCCCAAGTTGGTGTCAGAGTGTTTTGTCACAGCAATGGAAGACAAACTAGAACACTAAGGGACCCCAAATTCCATGTTCCGGTGTGGAAGCAGTTTCGTGAAGTTTTTGTAGTAACAGAACAAAGAAAACCCCTAAGACACTTTTCAGATACATCAGTGGAAGCATTAAATAAGGGAACAGGGAACATAGCAAGGGAGAAATCTCTACTTGGGGCCTCAGAAGCTGTCTAACGGCACTCAGCTTTTTGGTTAGTAGAAGCTGAACCAGGGCAAGGAGTGGCTACCTAGGGGGCTAAAGGTAGCCCCAAATAAATTATAATTAGGCTTTGGACCTGCAACATTCCAGGCTGTCCACAGTCACTAGAACCCGAATCATTTGATCAGCCTTTGCAGAGAGTTCAGTTTTTTTTTTTTAATGTGTATAAGCGTACTGTCTGCATGTAGGTAGGTGCACCCGTGACCTGCAGTGCTATAGAGGTCAAAAGAGAGTGTCAGATTCCACTGAACCTGGAATTAAAGACAGTTCTTAGCCGCCATGTGGGTGCTGGGAATCGGACTCGGGTCCTCTGTAACAGCAGTAGGTGCTCTTCACCGGTGAGCCATCTCTCCAGCACCGAGAGTTCAGTTTTAAGATGCAGTTTTTCTGGGAACTTTCATTCCCATTTCTCCTATTGGCCAAGCGTAACATTTTGTGCATTGAGAGCTACGTATTCACACATTGTTTGGAAAAATAAATGAAAATCATTGTTCTAGTTTCTCTTCCATTGCTGTAACAAAACACTCTGACCGACACCAACTTGGGGAGGAAAGGGTTTATTCAGCTTACATCTCCTGGGTCACAGTTCATTACTTAGGGAGCCCAAGGCAGGAACTCAGGGCAGGAACCTTGAAGACAGGAGCTGAAGCACAGGCCATGGAGGAATGCTGTTCACTGGCTTGCTCCCCTGGCTCATGCCCAGCCTGCCTTCTCCTATAGTACACAACAACCTGCCCAGGGTGGCACCACTCATTGTGGGCTGGGCCCTCCCACATTGCTCCACAATCAAGACAATTCTCCACAGATGCAGCCACAGTCCAATCCAATGGAGCCAATTCCCCAATTGAGGCTCCCTCAACCCAGGTGTGTCAANGCAGTAGGTGCTCTTCACCGGTGAGCCAGCTCGCCAGCAACCGAGAGTGTTCAGTTTTAAGATGCGTCTTTCTGGAACTTTCATTCCGCATTTCTCCTATTGGCCAAGCGTAACATTTTGTGCATTGAGAGCTACGTATTCACACATTGTTTGGAAAAATAAATTGAAAATCATTGTTCTAGTTTCTCTTCCATTGCTGTAACAAAACACTCGGACCGTACACCAACTTGGGGAGGAAAGGGTTTTTATTTCAGCTTACATCTCCTGGGTCCACAGTTCATTACTTAGGGAGCCCAAGGCAGGAACTCAGTGGCAGGAACACTTGAAGAACAGGAGCTGAAGCACAGGCATGAGGAATTTGTTCACTGGCTGCTTCCCTGCCTCATGCCCACCTGGCCTTCCTCCTATAGTACACAACAACGCTGACCAGGGTAGGCACCACCATTTGGGCTGGGCCCTCCCACATTGCTCCACCAATCAAGGGACAATTCTCCACAGATGCAGCCACAGTCCAATCCAATGAGCCAATTCCCCAATTGAGGCTCCCCAACCAGGTGTGGTCAAGTGGACACTAAAGCTATCCAGCACAATCATAGAAGAAGAAATTATTAATAATTATAATAATTATATATCTTTTGTCAAATGAAACAGTCAAAATGATAACATTTAGCCAGGCGTGGTAGTGCACACCTTTAATCCTAGCCCTTGGAGCAGAGGCAGGGATCTCTGAGTTCAAGTCCAGCTGGTCTACGTAGTGAGTTCCGAGGAAGACAGGACTACAGGAGACCCTGTCTTGGAAGAAGACCAAAAAAAAAATTTATAACATTTAAAACTTTTTGTAGTTTACCCAGTATCAAGAGTCTCTAGCTATGGAACACGTTTTTGTAAACTAAAATATGAACATAATGAAAACAATTACAGTGATGACAATATATTTTTCATTAAAAAGTAGTTACTAAGTATCACATTAAGGAAATGTATAAAAGAAAAATTTTTAAGTTAATCAGTACTTTATTACAACATGTAATTAATAATGATGTAATATTGTAAGAGATTTTATTCTTATGTCTGTAAACTCAAACAAGATAATCATATATACTGTGTTGTAAACATAAGGGGCTTTTATTTGAGAGGATTTTTAGAAATATCATTTAGCATTTTAATATGGTAAATTTTTTTTTTTTTTGAGACAGGGTCTCCCTGGTGCTCTGCTGTCCTGGACTACTCTGTTAGAACCAGCTGGCCTCGAACTTTATAGAGATTCCAGGTGCCTCTGCCTCCCAAGGCTAGATCAAAGGCATGCACACACCACCCGGCTTTTTTATTTTTTTTTCTGTATGTGTTATAATGTACTGTCTGCATGCAAGTTTGTAGCAACCGTGATCGTTGCAATCCCAGGAGGTCAGAAGAGGGTGTCGGATTCCCTGGACCTGGAGTTTCCTCTCTGGAATTGGAATTCAGACGGTTCCCTCGGTCCGCCATGTGGGTGCTGGCGATCAAACCAGGTCTCTGTAAGATTGCGGTCGGTGCTCTTAACCGCTAGGCCATTCTTCCAGCCCCAATATGGTAAATATTTTGTAAATTGGATTTTAAACTCAGTAAGTGATGAAAACAGATCATAAGCCCGGGTGTTGGTGGCGCACGCCTTTCCTAGCATTGGGAGGGAGGACAGGCGGATCTTTGTGAGTTCAAGGCCAGGCTTCCAGCCTGGTCTACAGAGTGAGTTCCAGGACAGCTGGAGCTACAGGGAGACCCTGTCTCGAAAAGATCAAAAAAAAAAAAAAAAGGAAAAACAGAATCATAGATCCTATTTTCATGTTTTAGTTTTTTTGGGGAGGGGGGAATTCCTGTAGCCCCAGCTAGCCTTATTTGTCAAATACCTGTTTTTAACATTCTGTTTTGGGTTTCTGTTTTTGGGTTGCTTTCCAAGATAATTGTCGTAAGGTATCTCTGTTGTTTGTTAACTTTAAAAGTATTTTGGGGGGGTTTTGTTTTTGTTTTTGTTTGTCTTTTTGAGACAAGGTCTCCTTGTAGTTCCAGCTGTCGTAGAACTCTCTATGTAGACCAGGCTGGACTTGAATTCACAGAGGTCCACCTGCCTCTGCTTCCTTAGTGGTGGGATTAAAGGCATGTGCCACCACACCCAGCCCTATTTGTACTTAAAGCTAACCTTGACTACAAGTTACAGTATGATTATTAAAGACAACTTCTGGGCTGGAGAGATGGCTCAGCAGTTAAGAGCACTGACTGCTCTTGCAGAGGCCCCAGGTTCCATTCCCAGCACCCACATGGTGGCTAAGAGCTGTCTTTAAGCTGGACATGCTAGCTCACGCCTTTAATCCTAGCACTCAGAAGGCACAGGCAGGTGGATCTCTGTGAGTTCAAGGCCAGCCTGGTCTACAGAGTGAATTCGGGCCAGCTAGGGCTACAGGGAGACAGGGACTCCCTTTAGTCTCAGTTGGCCTGGAACTTACTGTGTAGACCAGGCTGGCCTTGAACTTACAGAGATCTGCCTGCCTCTGCCTTCCAAGTGATAGGATCAAAGGCATGAGCCACCATGCCCAGCAGGGTGGGGTGGCTATATTTATTCTGTCTTCATGTATAATTCCATCATTCAGGGGTAGACAGGGATCGGGAGTTGGAAGTCATCCCCTGCCTGGGCTACATGAGACCAGGTGGAGCACTTGCTTAGCACACACCAGGCCCTGGGTTTGATCCTCAGCACCCAATGAATGACTAAAATAGCTCCCCTCTTAGCCTCTTCCCTGTGTACTGTTTATTGGTTTGTGAGGGCATCTTGTGGCTCAACAGTTTATTGCCATAAACAGGTGACCCTGACAGTTTTTCCTTTGATTTATTTGCCTGTTGTGTAAAACATGACATAGCATTGTTTGAGGTGGTTTATATTGTTGTGTTTTTTTCCCTTCTTGGCCTTTTGTAGGATAAAAATAGTAAAAGCTCTAAAGCTGTATCTCAGACCCAGATAGGTGCCTAAAGGCATCTACATTATCTACAGATTTTACATTAGCAATTAGAAGGCGAGAGGCGGTGGTGGTGCATGCTTACGATCCTAGCACTGCCAAGGTGGAAGGAGGGGGTTTGCAAAGAGTGTGAGCTAGCCTGGACTACAGGAGACCAATTCAAAAGTTAACATAATATTGGTGATTAGGGGAACACAGAGGTAGACAGACCAAAGTCTCAGTTCTGTCACATACAAGGTGAACCTGAAATGGACTGGTTTATTAGCAAAATAGAATTTTTTTTTTTTTTTGTCTTTTCGAGACAAGTCTCCCTGTAGCCCCAGATGTCCTGGAACTCTCTCTGTAGACCAGGCTGGCCTTGAACTCACAAAGATCTGCCTGCTTCTGCCTCCCAAGTGCTAGGATTACCATGTCATATGTAATATGACATAGTCATAAAATGGTGCTGTGGTCAACACCCTGTACTACAGAGGTTCCATGGCGTTAGCTAAAAATTCCCACAGCCTGGTGAGGGTGTAGCTGAAGAAGCAAGAGAAGAAAATTCCAAGGGGCATTCCCAGCAGGGAGCTTGAGAGGCTTTTACAGACCCCAGAAAGAGCCTTAAAAAGAGAACGTAGGCAGAGATATAGCTCAGTTGGCAGAGTGCAGGCCTAATGTGCACAAAGGCTTGGGTTTCACCTCCAGCAAACCCTAAGCTGGGCCACTGGGCATGGTGGGACACCTAGCCCAGCATGCAGAAGGTAGAGGCTGGAAGATTAGAACTTCAAGGCATAGGGAGTCCTGACTCAAAAAGAAGTGAAAGCATCGGACCCAGTGGTGAAAGATATTGATTCCTGGACCCATGGTGTAGTGTCTGCTTGCAAGCAAGTCTGTGACATGAAGAAAGGAGGGAACCGGGCACGAAGCATCGTGGGCTGGCACATGCCTGTAATACAAACAAACAGCAGGAGGTAAAGACTGTACAGACATAGACCACCTGCCACCACGGACAGACTCCTGAAAGTGCTTCAGAAGAAAGTATGCTAGTCCACAGTTTTTAAAACATTTCAAAATTGGGCCAGGTATAGCGGTATATAGCAGCACTTGGGAGGCAGAGACAGAGGCAGGCAGATCTCTGTGTGAGTTCAGTGCCAGCCTGGTCTATGTAGCAAGTTCCAGGCCAGCTGGGGCTACAGGGAGACCCTATCTCAAAAAGACTAAAAAAAAGATTTTCAAAATTATTTTATGTGTACCTGTCTTTTACATGCATTTATGTAAGCGTACCCTGCATGCATGTGCTTGCCTGGTCCCCTTGGAGACCAGAAAAGTGTTTGGGAATTGCTGGAACAGGAGTTAAGGACAGGTGTTACCTGCCACGTGGTCCTCTGGAAGAGCAGCCTTAACCACTGAGGCCTCTCTTTAGCCTTCTTTCATGTAGTACTTTTGCATTATGCTTTATGAATAAGATAGGACTTTTTATTTTATTTTTTATGTGTATGAATGTACTGTCTGCATGCAGGTCTGTGCACCCGTGTCGTGCAATGCCTCGGAGGTCAGAAGAGGGTGTCAGATCCCTAGAACTGGAGTTACAGACAGTTGTTAGCTATCATGTGGGTGCTGGGAAATGAACTCTGGTCCTCTGCAAGAGTAGTCAGTCCTCTTAATTGCCAGCTGAGTTGTCTCTCCAGCCCTGGACCTTTTTTTTTTTTTTTTTTTTTTTTTTTTTTTGACGTTTTTGAGACAGGGTCCTGGAACTCAATTTGTAGACCAGGCTGGCCTTGAACTCACAGAGTTCTACCTGCCTCTGCCTCCCAAGTGCTGGGACTAAAGACTTGCACCCCCACACCTGGCCAACCTACATTTTTTTTGTTGTTCTTAAAATGTTTTTCTCATGTAAGCGTACTAATTGTAGTAACTCATTGGATATGTGATTTCATCCAGCTTGGTTTTCAGATTGTTTCAGAACCATTCATTAACTCATATTAAGAAATTACTCTGCTTGTATAAAAACTAGGAAACACCCAAATTCCACCTGTCATGAAAAGATAGCAGGGACCATGGGGGTTGGCTTCATGGAAAAGCTCTGTAGAGAACCTGGGCTAGTGATACAGCCTGTGATGCCAGCACTTGGGAGGCTGAGGCAGGAGTTCTTCAAGGCCAGCCTGGCCTACACAGTAAGACCTTCTCTCAAAACAAATGTTTAAGGAGCCATTCCAAGATTCCAGGCGTGCCTGAGGCTGACCGGCTGATAGAGGATTTTGCAGCGGTGGGAGGTAGCAACATAACTATTGTTTTTCCTGAATTTTTTTTCTCTAAAACAATTTGCACAAGGGGTAATTTCTACCTGGCTTCACTGGATTTATGAATCAGCTTTTTGAGGCAGATTCAGTTTCATCAAATGACTTTTTTTTATGTGTGTGAGTGTACTGTCTGCATGTAGGTAGGTGCACCCCTGTCAAGCAATGCTGCAGAGGTCAGGAGAAGGCATCCCGATTCCCCTGGAACTGGAGTCAAAGACAGTTCCTAGCTGCCATGTTGGTGCTGGGAATCAAACCCCGGTCCTCTGCAAGAGCAGTCAGTGTTCTTAACCACTGAGCCATCTCTCCAGCCCTGACTTTTTATTTTTATGAATGCTTTGCCTGCATGTATGTAAGTGCACACATGTTTTGCAATGCCCATGGAAGTCAGAAGAGGGTGTCAGATCCCTGGAACTGGAGTTACAGACAGTTGTTAGCTATCATGTGGGTGCTGGGAAACGAACTCTGGTCCTCTGCAAGAGTAGTCAGTCCTCTTAATTGCCAGCTGAGTTGTCTCTCCAGCCCCTCTGATGGCTTTTCTTAGAGAAGATCTCACTGTATCCAGCTTACCCCAGCAGCTACACTGTCTCCATGATCGCTCTTTTTGTGCTGTTTGGATTTGGATTCTTCTAATGCCACAGAATTAATGTTCAAAATGCCGTTTCTGTTTATTTAACTGTTTAGGTGACTGTTGTCTCTGCTGCCCCTGAGAAAATAATTTGTGAAATGAAAGTGGAAGAAGAGCACACTAATAAATTAGGCACGCTCCACGGTGGCTTGACGGCTACCTTAATAGACACCATATCAACCATGGCTCTGCTCTGCACAGAAAGGGGAGTGCCTGGAGTCAGCGTGGACTTGAACATCACGTAGGTATCCAGACGGCACCCAAATGACTGAAAATTGAGAACTCACTTCAAACAAGCAAGGCTATAAGGTTATATTAATAAGGCATGAGATTGAGTTAGTGCTTATTCTTAGTGCAACTGTGGATTTGCCGGAAAGCACTCTATGGCCTGAAGACCTGGATCCAGCCACGGTAACACATGCCTAATCCCTTGGGAGGTTGAGGCAGGAGGGCCTGCCTGGGCTAGGTGATGAGTTCCAAGGCTAGCCAGAATATATAGCAACACCCTGTCTTAAAATTATAAAATTCAAAGCCAGGCATGGTGGCGCACGCCTTTAATCCTCACACTCGGGAGGCAGAGGCAGGCGGACCTTTGTGAGTTCAAGGTCAGCTTGGTCTACAGAGTGAGTTCCAGGACAGCTGGGGCTACAGGGAGACCTTGTCTCAAAAAGACAAAAAAAAAAAAAAAATTATAAAATTCACAGAGGCTAGAGAAAATGGCTCAGTAGTTATGAGCGCTGTCTCCTTTTACAGAAGACCCCGGTTCAAATCCCAGCACCCACATGGCAGCTAACAACTGTCTGTAACTCCAGTGCTAGGTGATCTGACACACTCCTCTGTCCTCTGTTAGTATTGCATGACACAGGTGTACTTACATATATGCAAGAATGAGTGCACTTACATACAGTCCTCTGCAAGAGCAGCCAGTGCTCTAACCACTAAACCATCTCTCTGGCCCCCACAAGCCCCATATTTAGAATAGCATATTTGCACATATATAGGCCATATGCATCTTTTGTATTTCAAATAGCTTTGTACCTGTTTGCAATATCCAAAACAATGAATACGTTGTGTGAATAGCTTCTACTGCATTGTTTGGGGGTTGATGACAAAAATCTGTACATATTCAGGATGGTTGCAGCTTTGTTCAAATACTTTCAATCCACAGGACTTTAAACTCATGGTTTATGCCAGAAATGGTGGTGCATTCCTTTTAATCCCAGCACTGGGGAGTTCAAGGCCAGCCTGATCTACATAGTCTCAGGCCAGCCAGAGCTACATAGTGAGACCTTGTCTCAAAAAGCAAAACAAAAAAAACAAACCTAACCAAACCAAAAAGAGTCTCATGGCTTGTAACTTTCAGAGAGTACTTTAAAAAAATCGCTTGAGCTGGGCATGGTGGTGCAGGCCTTTCATTCCAGCACTTGGAGGAAGAGGCAGGCAGATCTGAGTTCAAGGCCAGCCTGGTCTGCATAATGAGTTCCAGGCAATCTGGGGCTACAGGGAGATCCTGTCTCAAAAAGACCAAAAAAGGAAAACAAAAATTCTGAGCCAGTCATGATGGTGCCCACAGTCCTGACACGTGGAACAGAGACAGGACGGTCAGAGGTCAAGGCTGACTATGGGGGACCTGGTGTCCTCCCACCCCACAAAAAGAAAAGGAATGTCAGGCGGGGATTCTGGTCTCTCCTTGATAGTCGTGCTCTGTGGGCTCCAGGGACCAGATGAGGGCAGGCATCCCCAAACCTCAGCCTGTCACTTGCTGTTACAAACATGGCTGCGGACATCACTTTTCCAAAATGTGGAAACTTGAGTTATAAAGGCAGGCTTGGTAGCTCATGCCGGAAGCCCAGCACTTAGAGTCAGAGGCAGGAGGGTCTTAAGGCCAGCTGCATAGTGAGAGAAGAGTTTCAGGAAAAAAGAAAATGCTCCATAGCTTCTCCTAACCACATATAAATGGATAGCAGAGCAAGCAAATCACAGGACAAAATGCAGAAAATGAGACAGGCTACAAGAAGAGGCCTGGGAGGGCTCCACAGTCGTCTTCCCCATGGAGAGAGTGGGCCCATTTGATGGGGCTGCTTCCCAAGGCTCTGATCTAAATGGTGGAAGGGGTTGGAGAGAAGCGCTTGCTGTTGTCCCAGAGGACCAGAATTTAGTTCCCAGCACACATGCTGGACAGCTCACAGCCACCTGTAACTCCAGTTCCAGGGGATGCAGAGCCGCCTTCTGACCTCCACACACCCATAGTCATGTGAACAAACCAACATCATTTTCTTTAATCTTTACAAATAATTAAATACCTGGGCCTGGTGGTGCACACCTGTAATCTCAGCACTCATGATGCAGAGAGGCAAGTGGACCTCTGTGAGTTCAAGCCCAGCCTGGTCTACAGAGTGAGTTCCAGGCCAGCTGGAACTACAGGAAGACCCTGTCACAAAAAGACCAAAGAATTAAAAAAAAATTAGACAAAAAGCTCTTGAACCAGCACACCTTTCTTAGCCTGCAGCTCTGTATTTAATAAATCAAGCATTATTTTGGCTTTTCAAAGTACGTGTTGTTGTTAGCCAGGCACCATATGGTGGCGGACGCCTTTAATCCCAGCACTCGGGAGGCAGAGGCAGGCAGATCTCTGTGAGTTCAAGGCCAGCTGGTCTACATAGGGAGTTCTAGGCCAGCTGGGACTAAAGGGAGACCCTGTATTTAAAAAAAAAAAAAAGATCGAAGTATGTGTTGTTGTTGCCTAAAGTACCGTCCAGCCCAAACTCTTCAACACTTAAGGAATCCATCCTCTGGAGTAGTCTAGGACACAGAACTGGAACATGGTCTTGAAGGTTATAGGAGTATCAGTTCTTGAACATACCATGATTAACTCTGCCATTTGCTCTATCTCGAAGAGTCCTTTGGATTATCTTTTTGCTGGGCTAGGGATTGAACCAAGGGCCTCCTGTGTGCTATTGCAAGAATTCCACAGCCAAGCTTTGTGCCCAGTCCACACTAAGCCTACGGATTGCTGTGGAAGGTGCACTGGCCCAGCCTCCTCAGAACCACAGGACGAGTTTGTGTAATTCCCTACAAGGATGGGAAGGACCCACATTCACCCCTGTAGTCATTACACCATCACCTTGGAGTCAAGTGTATTGATATGACAGGTCTAGACACCAGGAGATACTTCACTTCAGAGGTTACAGGAAGCTAGAGGTAATCTTTCAGTGGCCTTGAGTAAACAAAGTGGGAAGCAAAGGGGGGGGGTAAGAAATCCCATAGTTATGTGGAATGTGCAGATGAAGGGCAGGTCAGGCAGACGCTCACCAGGACTAGCCATTTGGATTTGGTAGAACCAAAAGCTTGTTGGTTATCCTGAACTATTTTTGGGTTAAAGTTACAGAGGAAGGCCATTAAGTGTTTTCCCTTTCAAAAATCACTTGTTAACTTTTTTCTTTTTCAAGGTACATGTCACCTGCTAAAATAGGAGAAGAAATATTGATCACAGCACATATTCTAAAGCAAGGAAAAACACTTGCATTTGCATCTGTGGATGTGACCAACAAGGCCACCGGGAAATTGATAGCGCATGGCAGACACACAAAACACCTGGGAAGCTCAGGGACACACTGGAAGCCCTAAGCAGACCAGCGAGCGAGCGCCATCAGATGGGAGCCAAACCGGAAGTCGCTACTAAAAACCCAGTGTCTTTTTCCATTTTAATCATGCTCATAATCATATGAAAAAATTCTTGGCTCACTGTCTTTGAGTCTGGCTTTGTAGCACATAGGATAGCCTTGAACTCGTGATCCTCCCGCTTCAGCCTCCTGAGTGCTGAGACTACAGAATTATACACCTCCTTGCCTGGCTAGTTTTTAACCCCCGTGTATAAAAACAGGTAAAGCAAGCCGGACGTGGTGGAGCACGCCTTTAATCCTAGCACTTGGGAGGCAGAGGCAGGCGATCTTTGTGAATTAAAGGCCAGCCTGGTCTACAGAGTGAGTTCCAGGATAGCTGGGGCTACAGGGAGACCCTGTCTCGAAAAGACCAAAAAAGAAAAAAAGTAATTACGCTTTGTGCCGGGCGTGGTGGCGCATGCCTTTAATCCTAGCACTCGGGAGGCAGAGGCAGGCTATCTTTGTGAGTTCAAGGCCAGCCTGGTCTACAGAGTGAGTTCCAGGACTGCTGGGGCTACAGGGAGACCCTGTCTCGAAAAGACCAAACAAAAAAATTACGCTTTGGTTCAAATTTGTTTTAGGCCATATGGTACACATGAACTATGGGCTTGGAGGGATAGCAGGACCATTCAATTTCGATTCCCAAACAGATGAACTACAGCCATATACTGGAAAATAAAGAGCTTTTGTGTACCATATGACCTAAAACAAATTTGAACCAAAGCGTAATTTTTTTCTTTTTGGCCTTGAACTCACAAATAGTTCAGGATAACCAACAAGCTTTTGGTTCTACCAAATCCAAATGGCTAGTCCTGGTGAGCGTCTGCCTGACCTGCCCTTCATCTGCACATTCCACATAACTATGGGATTTCTTACTCCCCCCCCCCTTTGCTTCCCACTTTGTTTACTCAAGGCCACTGAAAGATTACCTCTAGCTTCCTGTAACCTCTGAAGTGAAGTATCTCCTGGTCTAGATCTGGCTAAGTGGTCTAAATACAGCTATTACAGGTCTGGCTGGGCCTGGCATCTTCTGAATAAGGGGTAAAGAACACTACAAGCCCCTTCACACAACCCAGTGTTGAGACAAAGTGGACAAATTAGTGCATCTCTCAAAGGGCTATAAAGTTCAGGATTTGATTTCTACATCAGTTTCAGCAAACATTTCAAGACTAGAGTGGAAAGGAAGCAGCTCCAACTTGGAATTTAAAGCTGGTTCTCAGCCAGGCAAGGTAGCACACACCTTTAATCTCAGTGGTCAAGAGGCAGAGGCAGGCTCATCTCTGAGTTCAAGGCCAGTCTGGTCTACATAGAGTTTAAGGCTAGCCAGGACTATAGCTTGTCTCAAAATAAGACACCTCCTGCCCCTCCACCCCCCAAATTTTTTTGGCCTATATTAGAAACCCAGGTCTGCAGACTCAGTAGCAGTAGGCAGACAGGAAAACCCAGATCTTGATTTCTGTCATCTCTCCCTGGGAAGAACCTGTTCTCCTTCTGAAGCAGCTGGTCCAAAGTTGGAAGCTGAGATTTCTTATTCCTAAAGTGCTCAAGAAGCTAGGGCTGGAGAGGTGCTCAGCAGTCAAGAGCACTGGCTGCCCTTAACAGAGGACCTGGGTTCAATTCCCAACATCTACATGGCTAACCACCATCCATAACTCTAGTTCCACATGATCTTACACCCTCTTCTGACCTCCTCAGGCACTGCATGACACGTGTGCATTCACATACATGGAGTATACTCATACACAAAAACTCAAAAGCTAGCAAATCACGTATGGTGGGAAGCTCTCAGTACCAGTGTTTTGATGGGCAATAAATGACAAGGCTCACAAGACACAAATATATGGAGGTTAGTCTGGAAAAATCTCCATTTACAACTGCCATTAAAAAAGAGGGCATTGGGGGCTGGAGAGATGTCCTAGTGGTTAAGAGTGCCTACTCTTGCAGTGGACTCAGGTTTGATTCCCAGCACCCACATGGAGTGGTGGCACATGCCTTTAATCCTAGCACTAGGGAGGCAGGGACAGGTGGATCTCTGAGCTCAAGGCCAGCCTGGTCTACAGAGTGTTCCAGGCCAGCTGGGGCTATAGGGAGACCCTGTCTCAAAAAATAAATCTTAGCCACGCATGATGGCACACACCTTTAATCCCAGCACTTGGGAGGCAGAGGCAGGCGGATCTCTGAGTTTCAAGGCCAGCCTGGTCTACAGAGTGAGTTCCAAGTCAGCTGGGGCTATAGGGAGACCCTATCAAAAAAAAAAAAAAAAAAAAAAAAATAGCATGTAGTACAGAAACCGAAGTTTTGAGGGCAGTGGAGTGCTTCAGCATGTGAACCACCAACAGAACCAAATGCATAACCAATAGGTTCCTATGAAAAATTGGCCTCTTACCCCTACCCCCCAAATGTTAAAGGGATGCAATTAAGATAGGAACTCTAGTCAAGAACTCTTATTGGGAAAGTCTGGAAGAGCCTCCGCCTCCCAGTTTCAAGCCTGAACAAAACTAGACCATGGATGGTAGTCATGTTAGAACTGGGGAATGGTACCTAGCCACCTTACGTACCACCCCACCCCCACCCCCAAAAGTCCATGTTCTTGAAAAATGGGCCCAAAGGGTAAATCACAACACATAAAACACAGATGGTTCAGAAAGTATGTACAAATGAGAAGGAACATGGCCAAATGATTTAAAATAAAACACAGGAACACACTGTGCCAACTTTCCTAAATTGTTCTGAGATAAAAGGGCTCAGCAGTTAAGTGCACTGACCCCTCTTGCATAGAACCTGGGTTTGGTTCCCAGCACCAACATGATAGCTGACAACTAGAGCTGCAGTTCAGAGGATCTGATACCCTCTTCTGTGCTACATGGGCTCACTTACGGACTCATATCAATTTAAAACAAAAAACACCCTGGGCTTCAGAAACGGGATTTAAATCTGAGCTTGGGCAAAGTACTCAACCTGTGTGTCTACTTCTATTCCAAACAGGAAGGAGTTTAGAACAGTGCCTGGCCAAACATTCAAAATGTTACTTCAAACTGCTGCTTTTAAGCAATCAGAGAACATGTGAAAATGCCCTTTAGCATTAAGAATTGTTTTTTTTTTTCCTTTTCCCATGAAACAAGGCAAAGAGCAGGAAACTGCTGAGTGCTGACAGCCGGCCAGGAATGGAATAGACTCCTGTTCTTGGAGTTACAAGCAGGGCCAACTCCTTTCTTCTGTATGTGCTATTTAGCTGCAGAGTGTAAAATAACCATGAAGTGACCAGGAACATGGGATAAAAAGTGACCACCTCAAGTTTTGTGTGTTCACCTGAATCACCAGGAAGCTGTCACCTATTTTATTTAGGTTTCATTTTTTTTTTTCAAATTCCAACCAGAAACTAAATACAAATGGAAACCAGTAAGCACTAGTTTTACTCCAAAGGAATAGAATCATTCAGATTTACTCCCATAAAGTATGCAACCCTTAAGCAAAGCTTTTCTTCATTTAAAAGGAAAAAAAAAAAATCGCTATACAGTAGTCTCCTCACGTTCATTGCACGAGCGAGCTCTGCCTTCAGAACTCGACACTCTGGTCACTCCTAGAATTTAAGACTCCCACTTTTATATTTTTTCCATTCCAAACTTTCATACTTTTTTTCTTTAGGATGGTATAGAAACCAGTTATTTCTGCACAACTCTGGAATTTTCTTTGTAAGTAAAATTTCTAACACACAACAAAACCCCAAACCAGAAATCCTCTGCTTATGGTCTCTGCAGCTATGAGTGTGTTTCTCAGTTCTATAGCTGCTTCAGCCTCTCCAGACTCCAGACCTGCTTTAGCATATATAAATGTATCTGCACACAGCAGAACACTTCATAACAGCAACTCAGGGAAAGATCTGGGTTACACATGTACTTATGAGTACCAAGAAAACAAACATGGCACCGTGCACATGAGGCAGGCTCACCTCCAGGGAGATGCTTTTTTCGTTTAAGATTTCTTTCCCCCTAATTAAAAAAAACAAAAACCAAAAAACAACCACTTGTGGTCATTAGAATAAACTGCCAGTGCTCTGGAACACGGTGATTATAGGAAAACTATTAAGTTTTAAATGCTGTTTATACCTGTTACATTCACTTCTCACCCTCAATCCTCAATACTGATGAAGATGTCAGAGGCAAAAACCAGCACAAACGTGAAGACCACCAACACTGAGCATCGCCTGTGCTTTCAGATACATTAAGCACTGCAGTGTACAAGTCCTTCATCACACTTCAGTAAGCTGCTGATGCGATGCAGCAATCTGCAAAGCACCTTCTTTCACACAGTCTGTGCAGAAGACATCTAATTTTTTTTAAGTTCTGAGATACAAATGATTAAAATAAATCCAGGATGAACAAGTTTCAAAATGCATAGTGTTCTGTGTATGAGTCCATTTTCTTTAAACTCTGAAAGAAAAGTGGTAAGAAAACAAGAAAAGAGAACTGCTGCGGCCTTGTCTGGTCTTCTCCGCTTTGCTGGTCGGTGCTCGCGCTCACTCCGGCAGGTATGGACGGAGGTGGTCCTCCACAGTGCCGACAGCCCAGTGGGTGAGCTGCTCCTGCGGCAGGTACAGGCAGATGCTGCATAACTTGAAGATGGTCGCTTTGTTTTTTGGAGTCTAGAAGGAAGAAAATGTTTAATAATTTTAATATAAACAGTTTAAAATGATTATCAACCTCTCACAATTGATTAAGAGCCTGTGATAAAGCCCAGTGCAGTGACTCAGGACTTTAACTGCAGGGAGGCTGGAGGATCTCTGAAACTGAAGCCAGCCTGGTCTCCAAAATGAGCTCCAGGATGCCTGTATCTCAATAAGATGAAAACAAAGCAACTCTGAATTCAAGGAAAAGTGAACAAAAAATAGAGTAGAAATGTCTGTGACATAAAAGCACTGAGAATGTATGCAAAATTAAAAAGTAAAATGCTGGGGAAGTCAGCCAGTTTGATTAGAAGCTGGAAGCAGAATTATTAGAAAGGGGCTGGGTGTTAGTGCACCCTTTAATCCCAGCAGAGGCAGACAGATCTCTGTGATTTCCAGGCCACTCTGGTCTACATGGCAAGTTTTGGTCAGCTGGGCTACAAAACCACCCTGTCTCAGAAAGGACCCCCCCCCCAAAAAAAAATTAGGTTAGAAAAGGATGAAAGAGCTGGCCATGGCAACATACACCTTTAATCCCAGCACAGGCAGGTAAATCTCTGTGAGGCCAGATGGTGCAGGGTCTTGAAAGGGCTGCAGAAATGACTCAGCAGTTAAGAGTACTAGCTCCTCTTGCTGAAGAACAGAGTTCGAATTCTAGCACCCATACATGGTGGCTAAGAAAGGTCTGTAATTCCAGTTCCAGGGGGATCCGGTGCCCTCTTCTGACCTCCATGGGCATTGCACAACATGGGTGCACTTAACATACATGCAAGGCATAGCGCTTACACACATAAAAATTTTTTAAAGGGGTGTGTGAAGATTTAGCATAGGGTTGGGGACAAGAAAATCTGTCATGTTACTATCACTTTTTTTTTTTAAAGAAGGTACCACTGTAATATCGAACTTATGGATGCCATGTACTAGGTGGATGCCATGTACTAGGTGTTCTCAATTATCTACTGCCCATAAATGGGAAATGGAATCAGATCCAGGCTCTAAAGGCAAATTTTTTTCTTGAGTTTTTTCACTTGAGTTTTTTTTTTTTTTTTTGGGGGGGGGGTCTTTTTCAGACAGGGTCTCCCTGTAGCCCCAGCTGTCCTGGAGCTCACTATGTAGACCAGGTTCAACTCACGGAGATCCACCTGCCTCTGCCTCCTGAGTGCTGGAATTAAAGGTGTGTGCCACCACACGTGGCACATAAGTGAAGTCTTAAACCAAATGCCAACCTATTCTTTTTCAGCACTATGGATTGAGCTCAAGGCCTTAGACATGTCAGGCAAGTGTTCTCCCACTAAGTTACATTAAAACGTCACAACTCGAGCCATACTGACGCTATGAGCATCACTTGTACAAAATCTGACAAGCAGCTCACCATAATTCCACCTGAAACACAAACTCTCTGAAGCCAACATCCTTAGCACGTCTACCTATCCCTCAGGGTCACAGAGCCACGAGCCCCGCTGCTGTCTCTGCATGTCTGAGGAGAGGCCGCAGCTCAGGTGGGCCGCAGTGGCAAGCACCCCATCCAGTCAGCAGCTGTCTTGTTCTCTGCCTCCGTTTTTTTACTGCAGAATATTTACTGAAATTTTCTGAGTGCCTGGATTGCTGCTTCAATGGGAAATGCAAATGTGGTGGAGTAGATACTTCCCTCGGGCAAGCGCAAGGACCCGAGTGAGAGGCAAACAGTGCCCAAGGAAGCCACACCAAGGGTGACTTCTAGCTCTCCCTGCCCCCACTTCTCTCTCTCTCTCTCTCTCTCTCTCTCTCTCTCTCTCTCTCACACACACACACACACACACACACACACACACACAAGGTCCAGGCCTGTGTTTTTCAAAACACTGTGTAATCATCTTTGCTTCCCAAAGGTGCTCACATGTTGCAAGATTTGGGAACTTCTACAGTGCAGACTAGGACACATATTTAACTTCAAATGAGCTCCAAATCAGTTTTCAAAAATCTCTTACCTGTAAATGCTGTCTGTCAATGAAGAGAAACACGGACTGGTTAGGGTTGTTGACGACAATTCCTGTCTTGTCCTTGCGGCTCAGCACATGCAGAAACTGTTTTTCATAGTCACCGTGATGAAACTCAAATTTGGCCTAATTACAAAATAAACATTTTATGTAACAATTATACTAATATGCCCTACCATCCTCTGCTTCCGTACGTACACTGACTGCACTGTCCAGAGTAGAGCCAAGAAACCTACACACTTACATTTAATTTAAATTATGTGCAATATAAAACTCAGATGGCCTAGCGGTTAAGAACGCCGACTGCTCTTGCAGAGGACCCGGGTTCGATCCCTAGCACCCACATGGCGGTGGAGAGCCGTCTGAAACACCAATGACAGGAGAACTCCAGTTCCAGGGGAGTCCGACACCCTCTTCTGACCTCCACAGCATTGCGCGTCAAGGGTGCACAGACCTGCATGCAGACAGTACATTCATACACATACGGAAATAAAATTTAAAAAGTCAAAAAAAATCAGGGCAGAAGCAGGCATACCTCTTTGAGTTCAAGGCCAGCCTTGTCTACAAAGTGAGCTCCAGGCCAGCAGAGACTAAAGGGAGACCCTGCGTCAAAAATACAAAAAACGGGCTGGAGAGATGGCCTAGCGGTTAAGAGTGCCGAACGCTTTTACAGAGGACCTGGGTTCAATCCCCAGCACCCATATGGTGGCCAAGAACCATCTGAAACTCAATTCCAGAACTCCAGTTCCAGGGGAATCCAATACCCTCTTCTGACCTCCGCGGCATTGCACGACACGGGTGCACAAACTTGCATGCAGACAGTACATTCATACACATACAGAAATAAAATTAATAAAATTAAAAAAAAATACAAACAACAACAACAACAACAAAACACTAAAGTTCAGTTCTTGCCAGGCCTGGGGGCATATCCCTAAAATTCAACTCCAGCACTGAGGAGGCTACAGCAGGAAGATAGTGAGTGCCAGGCCAAACACGTCTCAAATTCAGACTTCATTAAACTAGCTACATTTGCATGTTCAAATCACACCTGGCTACCATTTTGAGCAATTTCTTGGAATATGGACATTTCCTTCACAGCAGAGGTTCTACTGGACACACACGTGTATGTTTTTATGTAATTATCTATGGCCTCAAGCAAATCCTTTAAGGTTTTGGAACTTAGCTTCCTCCCCATACAATAAGGCTCTAACCCACTGCAACTGACACTTGAGGATCACATGAGTGTGAAATACAGCTCCACCTCTACAGAAGGACTTCGAGGGATAGGAATTTAGATGAACCCTTTGAAATTCTACTATTAAGTTTGGTTTTGTTGCTGTTATGACAGACAAAAGACAAAAATTCCTGACTTATCAAGGAACGTCAACCTGGTCCTTGGTACTTAGTAACAGAAGGGAGCACATGTAGGGCACAAAGACCAGGTTTACAAAAAATTCAGGAAACCTGTAGGATGTATTTGATAATCATGAACTATACATAAACTGCTGTCTTTGCTCTGAACCATTTCCATAACCCTGAACAGTAAGGCAGTACTAGTAAAGAACTTCGAGTCTACCCTCTAGTTGTCACTACCAACTACATTTCCTTTTTTGTCCATTTCTCCCTCGATCCCCATGCTGCTAGCAGAACCCAGGCATTTGTACATGGTAGGCAAGTGCTTTGACTCCCCACATACTGGTCCTTCCTTCCATCCTTCTCTCTTTCATGTAGTGCTAGGGATGAGGCCAGGTCTTGGCATGGTACGGAATACGGCCAAACGTTCCTGCACTGAGCTGGAGCCCATCTACCACCCACAACTCTTCTTACAAGCCCAGCAGATAATACACAGGGCCTCTACTGGAAACAACCAAGAATTAAAATGGAAAAATATGAGACTGAAAAAGTTCACCATGTGGGGCTGGAGAGATGGCCTAGCGGTTAAGAGCGCCGACCGCTCTTGCAGAGGACCCGGGTTCGATCCCCAGCACCCACATGGCGGCCGAGAACCGTCTGAAACTCCAATTCCAGGAGAACTCCAGTTCCAGTGGAATCTGAGACCCTCTTCTGACCTCCACGGCATTGCACAACACGGGTGCACAGACCTACATGCAGACAGTACGTTCATACACATACAGAAATAAATAAATAAATAAATAAATAAATAAATAAAATTAATTGAAAAAAAAAGTTCACCATGTAATTCTACAGCATTTCAATCCATCCTACTTCCTCCTTGGGGAAGGAAGGAAGGAGCCACACCAAACAAAGGAAGATAAAAAGGAACTCAAGAGAGAGCACACTGGGCTGGTGTGGTGGCACTCACCTTTAATCCCAGCACTTGGGAGGCAGAGGCAGGTGGATCTCAGTGAATTCAAGGCCAGCCTGGTCTACATAATGAGTTCCAGGACCCCATCAAGAGAGAGGGACAGGGGAGAGGGAGTGGGAGGGAGAGGAGAGAGAGAAAGGGAGATGGGAGAGGGGGAAGGGGGAAGGGAGGGGAGGAATGAATAACAACATGGCAGTTACATTAGGGAGATGAAAAACAAAACCAGGTTTTCCTACTACCTCCCAGCACTTTAGTACAAATTTATTCAGGACCCTGTCACATCTTAATGTAGCTACACTTCCATTTACAAGTTTCAATTCTGATTAATGTGAGGACTCCAAGTCTGCCACCTCAACTAATCCCAGACTCAAAGTCTGTTTTTTATTTTATTTTTTTGGTGTTTTTCAGGCAGACAGGGTCTCTCTGTATCCCCGGCTGGCCTGGAACTCATTATGTAGACCAGACTGGCCTTGAACTCAGACATCCACCTGCCTCTGCCTCCCAAGTTGCTGGGATTAAAGGCAGACACCACCAAGCTAAGATGGTTCTTAGCTGCCATGTGGGTGCTGGGAATCAGAACCTGGGTCCTCTGCAAGAGCAGACAGTGCTCTTAACCACTGAGCCATCTCTCTAGCCCCACAAGACTATTTTATGGACCCTGTTCATATACAGAGGTCCTGGAACTAATCCCCATAAGATGTATTATTTAAATTACTTCAAGGGGGCTGGAAAGGTGGCTCAGTAGCTAAAAACACTGGCTGCTCTTGCAGAGGACCCAGGTTAGCACCCATATGGCAGTTAGCACCCCCCCCCTTTCCCCCAATAACTCCAGTTCTAGGGGATCTGAGGCCATCTTCTGACCTCCACAGGCAGTGCGTGACTCAGGTGCACTTATAATACACTCATACACATAAAATTTTTTTAAAAGTAGTAACTTCAGGGGATGAAACTAGTGCCAATTAATTTATTCAGTGCAGATGAGCTGTAAAATTAAATTACATATGTCCTATTATATTCTGTCTAGAGGTTCTGCAATTCAAGAACTTTTTTATTAAGTTAATGTGAACATAAGCTTTTTATATTGACTGCTTTTGTCTTTACTTTTTTAAAGGAAGTAGGGTTTATTTTGGCTTATAGTTTTAACTTGATTACTCTAACTGAATGGCCTTGAGCCTACTGTTTACCTCGTCTATTTTTTTTGGCAAATGGAGGCTCCCATCCACTTGGTTACTGTAAGGACTGAGGTTAAATGTGTATACTAATATTCAAGAGAAAGCTCAACAGTCATGAGACAAAACTATTCTATTTTATTCTATTTCAAACAAGGTCCCAGAGGAAAGTTAGGATTTTTTTTTTTTAAGACAGGGTCTCCCTGTAGCTCCGGCTGTCCTGGAACTCACAATGTAGACCAGCTGGCCTTGAACTCAAGAGATCAGCCTGCCTTTGCTTCCCAAGTGCTAGGATTAAAGGCGTGTTTACCAAACATTTTCTCCAATGGAGAACTAAGAACACCGAGCCCTTGGGAGCCCCAGTGAGCAGTCAAGAACTAAGGCATCTTTTATTCTCAGAATCATGTTTATACTGAGCTCATTCCTTTAGTGAATCCATGGCAGCCAGGTACTAACTACTAAAACTTAAAAGCACAACTTTTTTTTTTTTTTTTTGGTCTTTTCAAGACAGGGTCTCCCTGTAGCCCCAGCTGTCCTGGAACTCACTCTGTAGACCAGGCTGGCCTTGAACTCACAAAGATCCACTTGCCTATGCCTCCCAAGTGCTAGGATAAAAGGCGGGGGCCACCACACCCAGCAGCACAACTCTTTCACCTATATTTAATCCTTGAATTATTATAGCTTGCTTATACCCCTGGGAGGGAGGCAGGTTAGGGAGTTTGAAGTCAGTCTGAAATCAATGAGCCCTCTCTTAAAATAAAAACCACTACTGGGGCAGGAGTTACAGCTTAGTGGTTCACATAGTACATCTTTAGCATTTGTGAGGATATGGGTTCAATACCTAGCACCAAAAAAATAAATAAAATCCAATGAACTCCTGTACAGTGTTTTATACCCTTGACCTTCTAAGAAAAGGTTCTCTTTTTTTTAATTTATTTTTTTTATGTGTATGATGTACTGTCTGCATGTAGGTTGTGCACCGGGTTGTGCAATGCCTCAGGAGGTCGAAGAGGGTCTTGGATTCCCTGGAACTGGAGTTCTCTGGAATTGGAGTTACAGAGGTTCTTAGCCGCCGTGTGGGTGCGGGGGATCGAACCAGGGTCCTCTGCAGAGCAGTCGGTGCTCTAAACTGCTAGGCTATCTCTCCAGCCCAGAAAAGGTTCTTAACCCATTTTAGCAGTTGTAATGGTAAGAGGAAAAAAGAAGCCACAGACCTTCTGAAGTTTACCCATGGGATCTCCCTTCATAAATCAAATATCTACCCTAATAGATTTGCTCTGGGCCCAATTACAAAGATGCACTAGACAGAATAGAATCAGAATCATCTCAAGAGATTCTATAACCTAAGTGTCTGTCGCCTTCTCTTACATCACAATATTCAGACAGGAAGGACTTCTGAAATATAACCACCTACTGCAGGTGTTCTCACTTACTGAAGAGCTCAGCACTTTAAGAATATATTATGGGGGCTGGAGAGATGGCCTAGCGGTTAAGAGCGCCACCGCTCTTACAGAGGACCCGGGTTCGATCCCCAGCACCCACATGGCGGCCGAAACCGTTGAAACTCCAATTCCAGGAGAACTACTCAATTCCAGGGAAATCTGAGACCCTCTTTCGGACCTCCCGGCATTGCACGACAACGGTGCACACCTGCATGCAGACCGTACATTCATAACCAATAACGGAAATAAATAGATAATTATAAAAAAAAATAAAAAAAAAAAAAAAAAAAAAAAATAAAAAAAAAAAGAATATATTAAAAAAAAAAAAAAAAAAAAGAATGAACTATGCCCTGGCTTTAATCCCAGCACTTGGGAGACAGAAGCAGGCAGATCTCTATGAGTTTAAGGCCAGGCTGGTCCACATAATGAGTTCCAGGCCAGCTGGGGCTGCAGGGAGACTCTGTTTCAAAATGACCAAACAAACAACTAAATAAAAATGAATAAAGTACCTGAACAGGCCTAAAAGGTTCATCAGATTCCTTCCACCTAGAAAACAGGAGGCAGACAATTTTCTCAATATCATTCCGAGGCCAAAGAATGAAATCCATCTCCTGAGTACAGCCAATTACATCCTGGAAAAATGACAATTTTTTTTTTTTAATTTTCAAAGAAGCAAAATGGTAACAAAAGGCACAAAATAAAGGATGTGACTACAGATTCACTGCCTTAGTGCCTAGGGCCACCATCTATCATTTCCTGTCTTCCCGGCCTAACAGTGGTGTGACTGCATACAATCTAACTCCTACCTTATCTTCACCTCAGAGTTACACAGGCATTACCCATGTTCCTCACACCACACCTAGTACCTCATCTGTGCATGGCTGAGCTCCAGCCGAAGAGCTAATGTTCTTTGTTATTAGTGTGGATAGAAAACTACTTTTCTCGGGGCTGGAGAGATGGCCTAGCAGTTAAGAGCGCCAACCGTTCCTTACAGAGGACCCGGGTTTGATCCCCAGCACCCACATGGCGGCCGAGAACCGTCTGAAACTCCAATTCCAGGAGAATCCGACACCCTCTTTTGACCTCCACGACACGGGTGCACAAACTTGCATGCAGACAGTACATTCATACACATAAATAAAATTAAAAAAAAAAACTACTTTTCTCCATTCTTGTTTTTACAACAGCCCACGACTCTATTTCCAATACACCTCTTCCAAACCAGGATACAATTATCTCCTGTTCAAGTATGCCCCAGATTAACTTTCAATGTAAACAGATACTGCAGTTTTGAAGGCAATATTTTTACTATAGGTTATTATTATTATTGCAAGGGAGTATGTTAGCTCTGCCCTCAAAAGAAGAAATCCAACCAACAGTAATTTGTACACCCCGTTGTCTCACACCATAGAAGCTAAGTGACCCATGTTCTTCTTGGAAGTCAATCTTTAAAAGTTGTCCATAAGCCGGGCATGGTGGCACACGCCTTTAATCCTAGCACTTGGGAGACAGAGGCAGGTGGATCTTTGTGAGTTCAAGGCCAGCCTGGTCTACAGAGTGAGTTCCAGGACAGCTGGAAGCTATATATATAGGGAGACCCTGTCTCGGAAAGACCCCTCCCCCCAAAAAAAAAGTTGTCCATAAGTACCTAACTTGGGATGATGGATTCCTGTACATGCTTTATCCAGCTAAGAATGGTCTAAAGCAAAAACTACATTTTCTAACTCAGTACATGCTTGAACACCAAGACCCATTTCTAGTGGGAAAATCAAAAGCTTTAGCTCACACAAATGCACTTCCAGATTTAAGACTTTCACCCTTCTTGGCTGGGTGTGGTGGTGCATCTCTGTGGGTTCAAGGCCAGCCTGATCTATATAGTAACAGGCCAGCCTGGTCTATATAGTGAGTTCCAGGCCAGCCTGGGCTACATAGAGGCTCACCCTTCTCATAGACTGGTACCGAGGAGCATGGAGCTGTACCACATCCTTCTGTAGAAGCTCTATGGAACTTTCCAGGGAATAGCTGGAATCTCGCACACCTTTCAGAATATTTTCTTCATAATTATTTGTCATGACTGGTATAACCTCAGACACTTCAAAAAGTGCTGACTTTTTCTTCTGAAAGTAAAAGAGTTCAGTGATGTAGTGATGACACAAAATTTTACTTAATGGCTGGTCTATATACAACTAAATTAACAAGTATTCAGACAAATTAATTGTATTCCTGGAACAGTGTCAAGTCCCATTACTCTTCTGGGTACCATAGACTACAGTTGACAATGCTGGAACAGAAAAAAGTACACTAAACTGTCTCCCAATTCTTTACAATCAAGTGCTCATTACTAATCTTGCTTATTAGACTCTACTACAAAGCTTAGATTCAGGGCAAGTTGTAGGATATAATCCCTTCAGAGCAAGGTTAAAGAGCTATGCAGTACCATATGGGCCACCCCATGAACCACGTGAGACCTACTCTGACCACTTGGACCTTGGACTCGGAACCAAACAGCAGCACCTTCAACTAAAGTCTGGGTCTTACCAATTTAGGAGTCAACTTGTTTTTGTTTTGTTTTGTTTTTAAAAAAAAAAAAAAGCACATAGCGGGGCGTGGTGGCACACGCCTTTAATCCTAGCACTCGGGAGGCAGAGGCAGGCCGATCTTTGTGAGTTCAAGGCCAGCCTGGTCTACAGAGTGAGTTCCAGGACAGCTGGGGCTACAGGGAGACCCTGTCTCGAAAAGACCAAAAAAAAAAGCATACAAGAAATTCAATCATCCTTGGAATTACCCACTTTGAATATTCACTTCAGCACAAACGACTCTGACACCACTTTCCACTGCTATCACTGTTAACAGCTGAGGGTTCTTAAACACAAAACCTTGAAGTGAGGTAATATCCTGGAAACATCCCAATCTAAACAGATACTGCGCTAAGATTACACTTCTCATTTCAAGCTCACCATTTAGGTGCAAAAGACGTCACACTCTTGTATTCATAGCCCCACCTATCACATAGCTTTGTTGATGATTTAAGAAAATGTCCATTTTAAATTGCAAAATATTGCTTTCATCACATTCTTTTGACTTTTACAACACAAATTTATATGGCATTTAACTGTGGAAGTAGATTAAGCCCAAAAAAAATTAAACTTCCTCTTGTAGGTCTTTTTTTTTAAATAAAAATATAAAAATACTTTTAAACAAAAAATTAACCATTTCAGTATTTAATTGCTCATTAAAATTTGACATGTATTCTATTTCATTAAATGCATGAAGAGACAGCATGTAAACATCTGATTCTATGTAACCAACATCCTGCTTATATAAAATACAAAGTTACCTCTCATTCCACATAGGTTCAGGTGCTCAGCCATGCCAACCAAAAGCGGACTCCACTATACCCTTAGAATCACATACTTCAAAAATCAACTCTCAGAGAAGGGCCTTACACTCAATTTTTACTGCAAGGACTCACAGAACCACCCTTAAGGGTGAGCAACCAAGGACACTTTCTCCACACACTCTTAAACCTAATATTCATACAACACTGGAATGATAACTTAATACACACAGAAATCACTTGTGCTAAGAACTTTAAATTACCTTCTCCTTGAACACAAAGGCAATATACATCTTGAAGTCAAACTGGTCAGCTAGAGATTCTTTTTTCTTTCTAAGCTGAGCACGTAGTCTGTTCAGAGCTTGTTTCTTCCGGGAGTTTGGGTCCCCCATTTTGAAATACAGGTGGTACTAAAGCCTTTGGAAATTGTCACTAAACTATGGGCACTTTTTCTTAAGACTCAAGTACAACAGAAACAAGTCATTTTTCCTGCTAATATGATTGAATAGCTAAAATCACAACTGTAACCCCCAAACTGCGCTTTCTGGCAATATTAGCAGACTGTCATATCACAGGGTCAAGAAACAAAAACTGCTGCCCAGTCATGTTTGGACAATAGTTTGGGGTTGGATGGGAAAAGGGAAGGGCAGGAAAGAAAGAAAAGGGACTTGAACTAACTTTCTGGAAGACACATTTGGCTTAACTGCCAAAATAAATGGATTTGAGGGGGAAACGAAAAACTAACATCGGGAATTAGGTGTGCAATAAAACACAGCTGACGCCAGTCCAATCCGTGACATCCATCCGGAGTCACCCCTTTTTAGAAAAGGAATTAAGGAAAAAGGAGGGGGAGGTGTGATGTTGCTCCCCAAATACAGAAAACAAAAACAAAAAATAAACCACCAAAAACAGGGTAGGTGAATGAAACTGAAATACCCAGTTGGATTTTACCCAGCCAGACCCATGGCTGTAGTAGCTAATTAATTCTTAGTTATTTCAGATTTCACTACTTCTATGTACTGTCGGTGGTGCTTGTTATTGATTACGCTTGGTGGTGAGCAAAGAGAAAAGTGCAAAATCAGCAGAGAAAGAAGGGGCGAGGTACAGGGATTCCCTGCAATCAACTACAGTGTATGCCGGGGGCGGACAGCTGTTGCCCAAAGGAGCCATGGCAAAAAACAGCGGAGTCATTACCAACTTCCCCATCACCCACGTTTGCACCCTCGAGCGGCTGCCAAAGCTGCTGCCAAGGAGAACCATGATGGCAGAGGGGGTGGGTGAGACGGTAGGACGGTACTCCGGCCCTGGCTAGTACCCTCGCCCCGCGGCGGTGGCTCTACATTCCCCGGGAGCCCTCCGTCGTGACTCCGGCCCGGCTCGGGATCAGGACGCTGGGGAGCCGACTATCTTCGCGTGCGCATGGCGGAGGGCCGGGTGGCGGGTTCTCCGCCTGCCTTCGCCCCAGGTCCCCACCCCACCCTCGCCGTCAGCGGCAACGACTCACTCGCACCACGGGAGACACGGGATCACTCGGGCTCTCACTCATTGCATCGTGGAAACCGTGCCCGCCCGGGTGCAGGAAGCGGGAGGAGGGAAGGTGGGGAGGATGGAGAAGGGGAGAGAGAGAACAGCCGTGTTAATCCGAGTTACTTGTCCAGGAAGCCCGCCCACCCTCCCCGAGGAGAAAGGACGCTCCGGGTCGGGACTCGCTGCCCTTCAACAGCCCATGCTGCCCGGGGGCGGACCGGGACGAGGGGCGGCGCCGGGGCCCGCGGAGGGCGAGCGCGGCGGGGCGTGCGGGCCGTCTAGCCGCAGCCTGCGGGCCGAGCGGCGGCGGGGGAGGCGGCGGCGGCGGGGGCGCTGCTCGCGGCGCGGGCGGGAGCCATGTCAAGAGAGCACGACGGGCCGACGGAGCCCCGCCATGCCCACGGCGCTGCGCTCGGAGGCCGGGCCGCACGCGCTGCTGCCGCCACTCAGCCCCCAGCTGGGCCCCATGTCGGGCGCGGCGCCCCGGGCGGCGGCGCAGGGAGGACGCGGCGGGTGGGGAGGGGAGCCCTGGCTACGGCCTGTGCGGAGAGCGCCGAGTGCTCGATCCCGCGGCTCCCGAGAACTGCACTCGGCAGACCGGCTCGGAGGGTGGGCCGGGAGTGCAGAGGAGCGAGAGAGCAGGAGCGGAAGTCGAGGGTCCGCGGGGCCACAGCCTCGTTCCCCCCAACCGGTGCAGCTGCGGAAGCGGCGGCTGCCTCGGGAACCTCCCGCGTCCGGGGCTGAGTCGGGTTTGAGGAAAGGAACCGAGAACAAACAACTTAAAATGGCAGCGACCGCCGCTGCGTCACCCGCCCCTCGTCGGCACCGCCCCGCGAGCTCCGCGCATGCGCGGGCTGGGCTATAGCATGTGCATAGAAGAATGGGGGAGACGAAGAGTAAGGGGACAGGGTTTTCAGAATCACGCGGTGGAAAGCGAAAATCGGAAAGGCATGAAGCGAGCTCTATTTTACACTAGGTGTAACTCTGAAATGAAGTCTCAAAGTGTGGCAGTTCCGTCCCCAGGAGGACGTTCGGGAATACGGTTCCCCCCTCTCCTTCGAGGTGGAACGTCCCCAGGGCGGGGAAAGCTGCTCCCACCCCTCCCTCCGCTCCTCCATCAGGAAGTCCCAGTCATTGGCGTTGGCGCCTCGCCCCGTCCTGCCCCTTGACGCCATAAAATCGCGCCAGGCGCTCTGCTTGGACGAAACACCCGGATGTTGTCGCTTTCCCGTGCTTGGTTCCCGGCTCTGCTTGGGTTTTCCTGCACTGGATCGAAAGCGGGGACTGGGCAGAGAGCTAGCGTGGGTGGGGCAGGCTAGGCAAGGGGAAGATCTGCGGAAGTCTGCGGGAGAACACTGGGTGGGAACGCGCGACCACACGCGAAGAACTCCGCGTGTTTGCCGGGAATGGGACAGGCAAGCAGGATCGGACCCCTGTGATTTTATACCCGCTGCGGCTGGGGTTGGGTACCGCTGAATCAATGTCTTTGGCCCCAAAGAGCGCGACCGAGTCTCTGGTTATAGCTCTAGTGTGCTATAACCAGCCTCTCGGTTACGTAAGCAATCAGCGAAGGTTGGTGCACGCCTGGCTCCTCGGAAGCGATGTTAGCAAGGGTCCTAAACAGTTCCTTCTCACTTGTGAAATCAAACTATGCTAGATGTCAATAACTTTGATCCACGAACCAAAGAAATTACAGGATCCCATCCTTCTATGTGTTTTGTGTTTAAAACCATGCGTGGGCTTGCCAGTCTTCCCAAATTATTCTTAACCTTGAAAAAGAAAGCTTGGTGGAAGTTCACATTTGTAATTCCGACATTCAAGGACACTGAGGTTCGACGGCTGCAAGTCAACATAGCATGTATACCAGCCAGTCAGGGCTACGGCCCCCCCACCCCCGACCCTGACCACACGCATATAAATGCAACATTTTGCAGACTTATTTTCACAATCACAACTGGAAAGCTACATAGGTAAAACAAGATTTCACAGTTTATGACATTGGTTTATGTATGTACGTACACAAATTACATATTTTTCATGAGTATTCTCATGGACGAATTTAAACAGCTTTATAGACATGGTCACATACCTTACCATTAATCTCTATAGACTCTAATGGTAGTATATTTACAGAGTGACTATCTCATTCTACCACAAGGATTAGCCCAGGACCCACAAAATCATTCTCTCTCACCCCTAGGCAACCACCACTTTATACAACATTCCAAACATCTCCTGTCTATAATGTTGTATAAATGGAATTCAATCTGGTATTTGTGACTAGTCTTTTTCTTGGGGGGGGGTGCCTTTTTTGAGACAAGATATCCTTGCAGCCCCATGTGGCCTGGAGCTCACTTATATAGATCAGACTGGCCTTGAACTCAGAGATCCGCCTACCTCTGCCACTAAGTGCTGGGTTTATTAAAGGCACAGGACACCATTCCTGGCTGGTGACTAGTCTTTACAATAGGTTTTAGATACCCATCCATAAGTAACATGAATACTAATTCCTTTTTATTGTTCAATAATACTCCATTCTAAGGCAGATATTCTATGATTTGTTTATCTATTCATGAACATAAGTTGCTTTCGTTATTATGAACAATGCTGAGAACATGGTCTCAGCATTGTTCATAATAGCATTTTTTGTATAGATACAGCTTTCCAAATTCTCAGATAATAATCTAAGGATGGAATTACTATGTCCTGTGTTAATCTTTTTAGCAGTTTATTTTATTTTATTTATTTTTTATGTGTATGACTGTACTGTCTGCATGTAGGTTGGTGCACCCGTGTGGTGCAATGCCGCGGAGGTCAGAAGAGGGTGTCGGATTCCCCTGGAACTGGAGTTAAAGATGGTTCTCACCTGCCCTGTGGGTGCTGGGGATCGAACCCGGGTCCTCTGCAAGAGCAGTCGGTGCCCTTAACCACTAGGCTATCTCTCCAGCCCCTATGTGTTAATCTTTTTAAATATTTAAGGAACTGCCAGGCTACTTCACAAAGCAGTGGCAGCGTTTTGCATTCTCAGCTTCTGTGTGTGGGGTTCGAGTTTCTTCGTGTCCTTGTTTACTAGGTCTTTCTTGTTACAGCCATCCCAGTGGGTGTAATGGTGTCTTGATTGGACTTTCCTCAACAATAACATTGACCATCTTTTCAGGTACTTACAGCCCTAGTCTATCTTTTTGGGAGAAAGATCTATTCAGAGCTGTTGCCTGTATGATTTATTATTGTTATTGAACTGTAGGAGTGCTTTATCCTAGACACATGTCCCTATCAGATCCATGCTTTGCAAGCATTTTTTTTTCTATAGATTTTTCAATTTTTTTGGTTATACCCTTCACAGTACAAAATGTTTTTAACTTTATTGTTATGAAGTATAATTCTTTATTTTCTTTTTTGTGTGTTTATGGTGTCATATGAAAACACATTGAAGAACTTTTACACTGCTGTAATATCATGGGGAAGAAGCCACCTAGGTGCTGAGACAAAGGATCACTTGAGCCCAATAATTTGAAACCAGTCAGGTCAACTAAGAGTCCTTATCTCACAAACAAGACTAATGTGAGGGCTGGAAAGATATCTCAGCAACTAAGAGCAGTTGCTGCTCTTGCAGAGGACCCAAGCTCACAGCTGCCTGTAACTCCAGCTCCTCTGGATCTGAAGGGCAGCTTCCCACACATAAATGAAAAATAAATCTTTTTGTTTGTTTGTTTGGTCTTTTTGAGACAGGGTCTCTCTGTAGCCCAGCTGTCCTGGAACTAACTCTGTAGACCAGGGTGGCCTTAAACTCACAAATATCCACCTGCCTCTGCCTCCCAAGTGCTAGGATTAATCCTTTAAAGGCATAATAGGTTTTTTTGTTTTTTGTTTTTGTAGTACAATATTTTATAATAGAAAGCTGCTGGAAACACATGCTAACACAGAAAATACAACTGGGGCTGGGGTCTATGGGGAAAATAAGGCAGAGGCCACAGGCCTATACCAAGAGCCTCTCAATAGACTGCTGAATGGACTGGATCTGCTGCTTTAGCTGAGAGCCTTCTTTGATGGTGACAGAACAAGCAATGACAGGCCTGGAGACCCCAAAGGCCTGGCCCAGGACCTGCTTGGAGCACACAAACACATAGGGAACATTCTTGTCTTCACACAGCAGCAGGAGGTGCAGGATGATCTCCAAGGGTTCAGCATCTGCAGCCATCACAATGAACTCAGAGATGCCTCTGTTGAGGGTTTTGGTTGCCTCATTGGCTTCTTTCCAAAGCTGCTTGTAGTTACACGACTGCTGAACAAGGTCCAGTAATTTCTTGGTGTGGTGGGCATCTGCAAGGGGATAGGCCTTCGGATTAACATCAGCCTGAGTCATGGCTGCGCTCCCCTCTCTCCTCTCTGCAAATCCAATACAGCCCTTAGCAGAGAGGCTTAGCCCAGCTCCAGGAGCGGAAGTCACCACTTCAATAGGTTTTTTATGTGTCCCAGTATGTGGTCAATTTTGGAGAATGTTCTGTGGGTTGCTGAGTAGAAAGTATATTCTCTCGGGCATGGTGGTGCACGCCTTTAATCCTAGCACTTGGGAGGCAGAGGCAGGCAGATCTTTGTGAGTTCAAGGCCAGCCTGGTCTACAGAGTGAGTTCCAGGACAGCTACAGGGAGACCCCATCTCGAAAAGACAAAAAAAAATTAACAACGGGATTTCCCAAGACCACCTGAAGTACAGGTGGGAGATGGGTTCTCAGAGTTCTGGAACACTTAAAACTGTCAGTCTATTTATTTATTCAGGTGTAACTGTAATGTGGCTTAGCAACACCACAAAAATCAAAACTAATAAAAGAAAGAACAAAAAGTATTGGTGCTTTGATTTTTTTTTCTTGGTAGTCAAGAAAACCAGGGGCAGTGAAGTTCTTCTATGCATTTTCTAGCTTTGTGGAAGTGGAGCTGGTGTTTGGACACTGCAGAAAATCCTCACTCTGCCATGGGAATTGATGTTGGCAAAATGGTCATACAGACCCTTCAATAAATCATGTTGTTGTAGGAGCTTCTCTTGCTATGAGCAGTCCTGCTAAATGAAGGAGAGAACAGTGGCCACCTCAGTCACTATAGGGAACTGACCCTTCAGCACAGAGGTCAGTTGGTTACTTTCATAACCCAACCTGAGAGGTACTTCCAACTCAGGTCCTTAGCCTGGGAAAACGTTTCCTGTCTGGCCGTGCTTTCCAACCTGCCCAAAGACGGCTGGTCTGTGGACAGGAATTTCAGGCTGATGGCTGATGGCCTATCTTCAGCCTACACCCACTCACAATTCACTTCACAGTTGGTGACCTGATAGGTCACCATCGAACCCCACGCTGGCTTACCAGGCTAGTGATTAGATAGACTTCCATCCAGCCCACTAGCCACCGACACTTGAAATCCAGGCCTGCTTTCAGCACAAAAATGATGACCAGGAAGTCTGTATAATGATGGTCATAGAGAATTTGATTTATTGCCTGCTGTAACTCACTTTTACAAGCAAAATGACATCAGCTCCCAGAGCCAATCACAGACCCCCAGTTTTGCGCCACTGTATACTGTGGTTCCACTTAGCATCACCACGTGTCTGGGCCACGTTGCTGGCTCCCTCTTGGGGTAGCAGCAGAGGAACCCCATGACTCCCACAATGCCCTGAGGGTTGCTAGCTGAGAATTAGCCCCTAATTCCAACTGGATCTTCCCACATGTTGTGGCTCAGACTCAGATGTGGTCAGGTTGAAGAAAGAGTCATCATGAAATTAGTGTGTGCAGATTCCTCTGTGGTGAGGGCTACCACTTCTTAGATCTCGAGGAACTGTTTCCTTTTCTTTCAGGTGGTGTCTGAGGTGATGCTGTGAGTACTTGTGCATTTTGAAAGTATCTATGTTCCAAATTTGAACAACCCAAGGTTCCCATGTGCCGTTGGAGAAAGCTTGTATCACAGCATGTTGATCGTAGGAGTCCAGACTATATTCCTGTTCAGTCTCACGATTACCCCTATCTCTCTGTAGCCCTTACATCTACCACGCCTCCTCTTCTGCAGTTGTTCCCTGGGCTTTGGGAAGGGGCACAAGTGGGTGAGAAGCAAATAGTCTAATTTCTTTGGAGTTGTTCTTTTGGACTCCAGTCTGTTCAAATAATTATTAAGTTTTAAAAAGGCCATGTCGGAGCTAGAGAGATGGCCTAGTGGTTAAGGAGCGCCAACTGCTCTGCAGAGATCGGGGTTCATCCCCAGCACCCACATGTGGCTGGAACCGTCGTCTAACCAATTCCAGGAGAACTCCAGTTCCAGGGTAATCCAACACCCTCTTCTGACCTCCATGGCATTGCACATGACAGGTGCTAAACCTACAGCAGACAGTACATTCATCCATAGAAAAAAAAAAAAGGCCGTGTATTCCCAGCCCCAGCCCCAGATAAAAAGGCACATGAGGCTTAAGTCACCCAGGGAAGCTTTACTTCCATGTGAGTTACCAGCAAGGGCCACCTACAGGGGCAGGCTACAGACAGTGGTGGAACTGGGCAGCATGGCAGGCAAGTGAGAGAGAGAGTGGTGCTGGGGCCCCCACTTATAGCCAGGGGCGGGGCCTCAGGTACAGAGGAAGTGGTCAGAAGATGACAGCCTCTGGAGGAAGTGGGCGCTGCGTTCCCTTGGGATTCTGGAAAGCCAGACATAACAATAATAAAGTGAAAGGAAGCAACACATTCTTCCATAATAACCTTAAATATTAATAGTCTAAACTCCCCAATCAAAACAATAGACTGGGGATGAATGGATTAGGAAACAGGATCCATCTATGCTGTCTACAAGAAACCCATCTCACCCCCAAGGATAGGCAACAACTTAAGGTTAAAGGATGGAAAAATTCCAAGCAAATGGAACAAAAAAGCAGCGGAGTTGCTATTTTTTTTTTTTTTTTTTTTTTTTTTTCTTTTCGAGATGGGTCTCCCTGTAGCTGTCCTGGAACTCACTCTGTAGACCAGGCTGGCCTTTAACTCACAAAGATCTGCCTGCCTCTGCTCCCAAGTGTAGGATTAAAGGCGTGCCACCATGCCCGAGAGAATATTACTTTCTACTCACAACCCACAGAACATTCTCCAAAATTGACACATACTGGGAACATACAAAAAAACCTATTGAAGTGGTGACTTCCGCTCCTGGAGCTGGGCTAAGCCTCTCTGCTAAGGGCTGTATTGGATTTGCAGAGAGGAGAGAGGGGGGAGCGCAGCCATGACCAGGCTGATGTTAATCCGAAGGCCTATCCCCTTGCAGATGCCCACCACACCAAGAAATTACTGGACCTTGTTCAGCAGTCGTGTAACTACAAGCAGCTTTGGAAAGAAGCCAATGAGGCAACCAAAACCCTCAACAGAGGCATCTCTGAGTTCATTGTGATGGCTGCAGATGCTGAACCCTTGGAGATCATCCTGCACCTCCTGCTGCTGTGTGAAGACAAGAATGTTCCCTATGTGTTTGTGTGCTCCAAGCAGGTCCTGGGGCAGGCCATGGGGTCTCGGGCTGCTTGTTCTGTCACCATCAAAGAAGGCTCTCAGCTAAACAGCAGATCCAGTCCATTCAGCAGTCTATTGAGAGGCTCTTGGTATAGGCCTGTGGCCTCTGCCTTATTTTCCCCATAGACCCCAGCCCCAGTTGTATTTTCTGTGTTAGCATGTGTTTCCAGAGCTTTCTATTATAAATATTGTACTACAAAAAACAAAAAAAAAAAAACTATTATGTTTAAAGGATTATCCTAGCACTTGGGAGGCAGAGGCAGGTGGATATTTGTGAGTTTCAAGGCACACCGGTCTACAGAGTTGTTCCAGGACAGCTGGGCTACAGAGAGACCCTGTCTCACAAAAGACCAAACAAACAAACAAAAAGATTTATTTTTCATTTATGTGGGGGAAGCTGCCCTTAGATCCAGAGGAGCTGGAGTTTACAGGCAGCTGTGAGCTTGGGTCCTCTGCAAGCAGCCAACTGCTCTTAGTTGTGAGATATCTTTCCAGCCCTCACATTAGTCTTGTTTGTGAGATAAGGACTCTTAGTTGACCTGACTGGTTTCAAATTATTGGGCTCAAGTGATCCTTTGTCTCAGCAACCTAGGTGGCTTCTTCCCCATGATATTACAGCAGTGTAAAAGTTCTTCAATGTGTTTTCATATGACACCAATAAACACACAAAAAGAAAATAAAGATTATACTTCATAACAATAAAGTTAAAACATTTTGTACTGTGAGGGTATAACACAAAAATTGAAAAATCTATAGAAAAAAAAATGCTTGCAAAGCATGGATCTGATAGGGACATGTGTCTAGGATAAAGCACTCCTACAGTTCAATAACAATAATAAATCATACAGGCAACAGCTCTGAATAGATCTTTCTCCCAAAAAGATAGACTAGGGCTGTAAGTACCTGAAAAGATGGTCAATGTTATTGTTGAGGAAAGTCCAATCAAGACACCATTACACCCACTGGGATGGCTGTAACAAGAAAGACCTAGTAAACAAGGACACGAAGAAACTCGAACCCCACACACAGAAGCTGAGAATGCAAAACGCTGCCACTGCTTTGTGAAGTAGCCTGGCAGTTCCTTAAATATTTAAAAAGATTAACACATAGGGCTGGAGAGATAGCCTAGTGTAAGGCACCGACTGCTCTTGGCAGAGACCCGGGTTCGTCCCCAGCACCCACAGGGCAGGGAGAAACCATCTTTCCTCCAGTTCCAGGGGAATCGACACCCTCTTCTGACCTCCGCGGCATTGCACCACACGGGTGCACCAACCTACATGCAGACAGTACAGTCCATACACATAAAAAAAAATAAAATAAAATTAAACTGCTAAAAAAAGATTAACACAGGACATAGTAATTCCATCCTTAGATTATTATCTGAGAATTTGGAAAGCTGTATCTATACAAAAAATGCTATTATGAACAATGCTGAGACATGGTTCTCAGCATTGTTCATAATAACGAAAGCAACTTATGTTCATGAATAGATAAACAAATCATAGAATATCTGCCTTAGAATGGAGTATTATTGAACAATAAAAAGGAATTAGTATTCATGTTACTTATGGATGGGTATCTAAAACCTATTGTAAAGACTAGTCACCAGCCAGGAATGGCTGTTCTCTCCTCTTCCTTTACTAAACCCGCACTTAGTGGCAGAGGTAGGCGGATCTCTGAGTTCGAAGGCCAGTCCTGATCTATATAAGTGAGGCTCCAGGCCACATGGGGCTGCAAGGATATCTTGTCTCAAAAAAGGCACCCCCCCCCAAGAACAAGACTAGTCACAAATACCAGATTGAATTCCATTTATACAACATTATAGACAGGAGATGTTTGGAATGTTGTATAAAGTGGTGGTTGCCTAGGGGTGAGAGAGAATGATTTTGTGGGTCCTGGGCTAATCCTTGTGGTAGAATGAGATAGTCACTCTGTAAATATACTACCATTAGAGTCTATAGAGATTAATGGTAAGGTATGTGACCATGTCTATAAAGCTGTTTAAATTCGTCCATGAGAATACTCATGAAAAATATGTAATTTGTGTACGTACATACATAAACCAATGTCATAAACTGTGAAATCTTGTTTTACCTATGTAGCTTTCCAGTTGTGATTGTGAAAATAAGTCTGCAAAATGTTGCATTTATATGCGTGTGGTCAGGGTCGGGGGTGGGGGGGCCGTAGCCCTGACTGGCTGGTATACATGCTATGTTGACTTGCAGCCGTCGAACCTCAGTGTCCTTGAATGTCGGAATTACAAATGTGAACTTCCACCAAGCTTTCTTTTTCAAGGTTAAGAATAATTTGGGAAGACTGGCAAGCCCACGCATGGTTTTAAACACAAAACACATAGAAGGATGGGATCCTGTAATTTCTTTGGTTCGTGGATCAAAGTTATTGACATCTAGCATAGTTTGATTTCACAAGTGAGAAGGAACTGTTTAGGACCCTTGCTAACATCGCTTCCGAGGAGCCAGGCGTGCACCAACCTTCGCTGATTGCTTACGTAACCGAGAGGCTGGTTATAGCACACTAGAGCTATAACCAGAGACTCGGTCGCGCTCTTTGGGGCCAAAGACATTGATTCAGCGGTACCCAACCCCAGCCGCAGCGGGTATAAAATCACAGGGGTCCGATCCTGCTTGCCTGTCCCATTCCCGGCAAACACGCGGAGTTCTTCGCGTGTGGTCGCGCGTTCCCACCCAGTGTTCTCCCGCAGACTTCCGCAGATCTTCCCCTTGCCTAGCCTGCCCCACCCACGCTAGCTCTCTGCCCAGTCCCCGCTTTCGATCCAGTGCAGGAAAACCCAAGCAGAGCCGGGAACCAAGCACGGGAAAGCGACAACATCCGGGTGTTTCGTCCAAGCAGAGCGCCTGGCGCGATTTTATGGCGTCAAGGGGCAGGACGGGGCGAGGCGCCAACGCCAATGACTGGGACTTCCTGATGGAGGAGCGGAGGGAGGGGTGGGAGCAGCTTTCCCCGCCCTGGGGACGTTCCACCTCGAAGGAGAGGGGGGAACCGTATTCCCGAACGTCCTCCTGGGGACGGAACTGCCACACTTTGAGACTTCATTTCAGAGTTACACCTAGTGTAAAATAGAGCTCGCTTCATGCCTTTCCGATTTTCGCTTTCCACCGCGTGATTCTGAAAACCCTGTCCCCTTACTCTTCGTCTCCCCCATTCTTCTATGCACATGCTATAGCCCAGCCCGCGCATGCGCGGAGCTCGCGGGGCGGTGCCGACGAGGGGCGGGTGACGCAGCGGCGGTCGCTGCCATTTTAAGTTGTTTGTTCTCGGTTCCTTTCCTCAAACCCGACTCAGCCCCGGACGCGGGAGGTTCCCGAGGCAGCCGCCGCTTCCGCAGCTGCACCGGTTGGGGGGAACGAGGCTGTGGCCCCGCGGACCCTCGACTTCCGCTCCTGCTCTCTCGCTCCTCTGCACTCCCGGCCCACCCTCCGAGCCGGTCTGCCGAGTGCAGTTCTCGGGAGCCGCGGGATCGAGCACTCGGCGCTCTCCGCACAGGCCGTAGCCAGGGCTCCCCTCCCCACCCGCCGCGTCCTCCCTGCGCCGCCGCCCGGGGCGCCGCGCCCGACATGGGGCCCAGCTGGGGGCTGAGTGGCGGCAGCAGCGCGTGCGGCCCGGCCTCCGAGCGCAGCGCCGTGGGCATGGCGGGGCTCCGTCGGCCCGTCGTGCTCTCTTGACATGGCTCCCGCCCGCGCCGCGAGCAGCGCCCCCGCCGCCGCCGCCTCCCCCGCCGCCGCTCGGCCCGCAGGCTGCGGCTAGACGGCCCGCACGCCCCGCCGCGCTCGCCCTCCGCGGGCCCCGGCGCCGCCCCTCGTCCCGGTCCGCCCCCGGGCAGCATGGGCTGTTGAAGGGCAGCGAGTCCCGACCCGGAGCGTCCTTTCTCCTCGGGGAGGGTGGGCGGGCTTCCTGGACAAGTAACTCGGATTAACACGGCTGTTCTCTCTCTCCCTCTTCTCCTCCTCCCCACCTTCCCTCCTCCCGCTTCCTGCACCCGGGCGGGCACGGTTTCCACGATGCAATGAGTGAGAGCCCGAGTGATCCCGTGTCTCCCGTGGTGCGAGTGAGTCGTTGCCGCTGACGGCGAGGGTGGGGTGGGGACCTGGGGCGAAGGCAGGCGGAGAACCCGCCACCCGGCCCTCCGCCATGCGCACGCGAAGATAGTCGGCTCCCCAGCGTCCTGATCCCGAGCCGGGCCGGAGTCACGACGGAGGGCTCCCGGGGAATGTAGAGCCACCGCCGCGGGGCGAGGGTACTAGCCAGGGCCGGAGTACCGTCCTACCGTCTCACCCACCCCCTCTGCCATCATGGTTCTCCTTGGCAGCAGCTTTGGCAGCCGCTCGAGGGTGCAAACGTGGGTGATGGGGAAGTTGGTAATGACTCCGCTGTTTTTTGCCATGGCTCCTTTGGGCAACAGCTGTCCGCCCCCGGCATACACTGTAGTTGATTGCAGGGAATCCCTGTACCTCGCCCCTTCTTTCTCTGCTGATTTTGCACTTTTCTCTTTGCTCACCACCAAGCGTAATCAATAACAAGCACCACCGACAGTACATAGAAGTAGTGAAATCTGAAATAACTAAGAATTAATTAGCTACTACAGCCATGGGTCTGGCTGGGTAAAATCCAACTGGGTATTTCAGTTTCATTCACCTACCCTGTTTTTGGTGGTTTTTTTTTGCGTTTTTGTTTTCTGATTGCGGGAGAACTACACCTCCCCCTCCTTTTTCCTTAATTCCTTTTCTAAAAAGGGGTGACTCCGGATGGATGTCACGGATTGGACTGGCGTCAGCTGTGTTTTATTGCACACCTAATTCCCGATGTTAGTTTTTCGTTTCCCCCTCAAATCCATTTATTTTGGCAGTTAAGCCAAATGTGTCTTCCAGAAAGTTAGTTCAAGTCCCTTTTCTTTCTTTCCTGCCCTTCCCTTTCCCATCCAACCCCAAACTATTTCCAAACATGACTGGGCAGCAGTTTTTGTTTCTTGACCCTGTGATATGACAGTCTGCTAATATTGCCAGAAAGCGCAGTTTGGGGGTTACAGTTGTGATTTTAGCTATTCAATCATATTAGCAGGAAAAATGACTTGTTTCTGTTGTACTTGAGTCTTAAGAAAAAGTGCCCATAGTTTAGTGACAATTTCCAAAGGCTTTAGTACCACCTGTATTTCAAAATGGGGGACCCAAACTCCCGGAAGAAACAAGCTCTGAACAGACTACGTGCTCAGCTTAGAAAGAAAAAAGAATCTCTAGCTGACCAGTTTGACTTCAAGATGTATATTGCCTTTGTGTTCAAGGAGAAGGTAATTTAAAGTTCTTAGCACAAGTGATTTCTGTGTGTATTAAGTTATCATTCCAGTGTTGTATGAATATTAGGTTTAAGAGTGTGTGGAGAAAGTGTCCTTGGTTGCTCACCCTTAAGGGTGGTTCTGTGAGTCCTTGCAGTAAAAATTGAGTGTAAGGCCCTTCTCTGAGAGTTGATTTTTGAAGTATGTGATTCTAAGGGTATAGTGGAGTCCGCTTTTGGTTGGCATGGCTGAGCACCTGAACCTATGTGGAATGAGAGGTAACTTTGTATTTTATATAAGCAGGATGTTGGTTACATAGAATCAGATGTTTACATGCTGTCTCTTCATGCATTTAATGAAATAGAATACATGTCAAATTTTAATGAGCAATTAAATACTGAAATGGTTAATTTTTTGTTTAAAAGTATGTTTTATATTTTATTTAAAAAAAAGACCTACAAGGAGAAGTTTAATTTTTTTTGGGCTTAATCTACTTCCACAGTTAAATGCCATATAAATTTGTGTTGTAAAAGTCAAAAGAATGTGATGAAAGCAATATTTTGCAATTTAAAATGGACATTTTCCTTAAATCATCAACAAAGCTATGTGATAGGTGGGGCTATGAATACAAGAGTGTGACGTCTTTTGCACCTAAATGGTGAGCTTGAAATGAGAAGTGTAATCTTAGCGCAGTATCTGTTTAGATTGGGATGTTTCCAGGATATTACCTCACTTCAAGGTTTTGTGTTTAAGAACCCTCAGCTGTTAACAGTGATAGCAGTGGAAAGTGGTGTCAGAGTCGTTTGTGCTGAAGTGAATATTCAAAGTGGGTAATTCCAAGGATGATTGATTCCTTGTTATGCTTTTTTTTTTGGTCTTTTCGAGACAGGGTTCTCCTGTAGCCCAGCTGTCCTGGAACTCACTCTGTAGACCAGCTGCCTTGAACTCACAAAGATCGGCCTGCCTCTGCCTCCGAGTGCTAGGATTAAAGGCGTGTGCCACCACGCCCCGCTTGTGCTTTTTTTTTTTTTTTTTTTAAAAACAAAACAAAACAAAAACAAGTTGACTCCTAAATTGGTAAGACCCAGACTTTAGTTGAAGGTGCTGCTGTTTGGTTCCGAGTCCAAGGTCCAAGTGGTCAGAGTAGGTCTCACGTGGTTCATGGGGTGGCCCATATGGTACTGCATAGCTCTTTAACCTTGCTCTGAAGGGATTATATCCTACAACTTGCCCTGAATCTAAGCTTTGTAGTAGAGTCTAATAAGCAAGATTAGTAATGAGCACTTGATTGTAAAGAATTGGGAGACAGTTTAGTGTACTTTTTTCTGTTCCAGCATTGTCAACTGTAGTCTATGGTACCCAGAAGAGTAATGGGACTTGACACTGTTCCAGGAATACAATTAATTTGTCTGAATACTTGTTAATTTAGTTGTATATAGACCAGCCATTAAGTAAAATTTTGTGTCATCACTACATCACTGAACTCTTTTACTTTCAGAAGAAAAAGTCAGCACTTTTTGAAGTGTCTGAGGTTATACCAGTCATGACAAATAATTATGAAGAAAATATTCTGAAACATTTGTGAGATTCCAGTTACACCTTGGAAAGGTCCATAGAGTTTCTACAGAAGGATGTGGTACAGCTCCATGCTCCTCGGTACCAGTCTATGCGCCGGGTGCGCCTTCTATGTAGCCCAGGTTGCCTGGACCTCACNAATTACCTAACTGTATGACATACTGAGTAACATCAATGTTATCTGCAAACAACTGTGTCATTATATTGTAGAATCCCTTAAAAATAAAAAATAAAAAAATAATAATTATCTGCATTCTTGGGCTAGTTTTGTGTTTCCACAGTTATACTTTTTTTTATTTACTTATTTTTGTATGTGTATGAATGTACTGTCTGCATGCAGGTTTGTGCACCTGTGTTGTGCAATGCAGCAGAGGTCAGAAGAGGGTTAAAGACGGTTCTCAGCCGCCATGTGGGTGCTGGGGATTGAACCTGGGTCCTCTGTAAGAGCAGTCAGCTCTCTTAACCGCTAGGCCATCTCTCCAGCCCCTTCCACAGTTATACTTTTATTAATTACTCTTTCTAGCTGCTTGGGAATAGTTCCTCCTTTCCTCTGACCTTTGAGTTGCCTCGAGTATTTTTTGAAGAGCTGGTTTTCTGGACACAAATTCTTTCATCTTGTTTATGTCATGAAAGATTTTTCTTCTAACTATAATCAACTTTTTTGCTGGGTATAGTAATCTGGGAATACTTTGGTCAATGTTCTTCTGGCTTTCATCCTTTGCACTGAAAAGTCAGCTGTAATTCTGATGGGTTCCCCTTTACATGTAACGTGTTTTTCTCTTGTGGCCTTCAGTATTTGGTCTTTTGTTTTGGGCATCTAGTATTTTAACTATGATATGGCATGGGGAATTTCTTTTCTGATCTTGTCTATTTGGTGTTTTTGCTTCTTATATTTATATGGGTTTGTCATTTTTCAGTTTGGGGAAGTTTTCTTCTAATATTTTGTTGAAGATAGGATCAATACCATTGTCCTGGGATTCTTTCTCCTTCCTCTATCTCTCCAATGCAGGTTTTTCTTTTAATTTTTCATACTCTTTTCTTGAGCCTTATAGTTCTTCCATGTTATCTTCCATGTTGATATTCTACTTTCTGCTTCTCCTGTTACTGAGGCTTTCTCCCATCCTTTCCTGATGATTGAATGAGTGTTCAATTTCCTTTTTCATTTCATCCTGTGATGTGTTTAGTATTTCCAGTTCCTTCTGGAGCTTGTCATTCTCTCCTCCTAGATCCTTGATCCTCTGGTTGGTTTCCTGTTTCATTTCAGTGTGGGATCTTTTCAGTGTTTCCACTTCCATCCAGAGTTTGTAATTCTCTCCCCCTAATTCTTTCCAGAGTTTGACATTTTCACCCTCTAGTTCTTGTTGGAGTTTGTCATTCTGTCCCTCTGGGTCTTCCCAGAATTTGTCATTTTCTCTTTAGTTCCTTGGTTTGTTCTTTGTATTCCTTGATTTATTTGAGTATGCCTATGATTGTTCTCTTAAGATCCGTGTGCTGGGTTTCCTCCAGGGAGATCTCATTGTTGGAGTCTTCTATAGGACTGATAGAGTTTGCTGGGGATTTATTATTTGCTTTTCCCATGTTTTTTTTCCTTGTGCTGTGGGCATGTAGGTTTGTTTTGTTGTAATCTGATGCGAAATTTCAGTATTTCTTTGCCGCATTGAAGGCTCACTTGTTTTCTTTAGGCTCCTTCATTGTTTTCTTGTTTATGAAGAGCTGACTGGCCTAGGTTTCAGGTTTTCTCTTTTTTTTTATTTTATGTATCTTTGTATGCGTATGAATGTACTATCTGCATGTAGGTTTGTGCACCTATGTCGTGCAATGCCTCAGAGGTCAGAAGAGGGTGTCAGATTCCCCTGGAACTGGAGTTAAAGACGGTTCTCAGCCGCCATGTGGGTGCTGGGGATCGAACCTGGGTCCTCTGCAAGAGCAGTCAGCGCTCTTAACCGCTAGGCTATCTCTCCAGCCCTCAGATTTTCTCTCTTAGTTGTATATTGGAAGGTCCAGCTACCATTTCTCTTTCTGTTCTGAAGCTTCTCCAGAGATCTGAACAGGTAACAGATCAGGTCAGCCAGCTACTCAGCATGCTGCTCACTCACTGCAGATGCGTACAGATCAGGTCAGCCAGCTACTCAGCATGCTGCTCACTCACTGCAGATGCGTACAAATCAGGTCAGCCAGCTACTGAGCATGCTGCTCACTCACTGCAGATGCGTACAAATCAGGTCAGCCAGCTCCTGAGCATGCTGCTCACTCACTGCAGATGCGTACAAATCAGGTCAGCCAGCTACTGAGCATGCTGCTCACTCACTGCAGATGCGTACAAATCAGGTCAGCCAGCTACTGAGCATGCTGCTCACTCACTGCAGATGCGTACAAATCAGGTCAGCCAGCTCCTGAGCATGCTGCTCACTCACTGCAGATGCGTACAGATCAGGTCAGCCAGCTACTGAGCATGCTGCTCACTCACTGCAGATGCGTACAAATCAGGTCAGCGAGCTCCTGAGCATGCTGCTCACTCACTGCAGATGCGTACAAATCAGGTCAGCCAGCTACTGAGCATGCTGCTCACTCACTGCAGATGCGTACAAATCAGGTCAGCCAGCTCCTGAGCATGCTGCTCACTCACTGCAGATGCGTACAAATCAGGTCAGCCAGCTACTGAGCATGCTGCTCACTCACTGCAGATGCGTACAAATCAGGTCAGCCAGCTCCTGAGCATGCTGCTCACTCACTGCAGATGCGTACAAATCAGGTCAGCCAGCTACTGAGCATGCTGCTCACTCACTGCAGATGCGTACAAATCAGGTCAGCCAGCTCCTGAGCATGCTGCTCACTCACTGCAGATGCGTACAAATCAGGTCAGCCAGCTACTGAGCATGCTGCTCACTCACTGCAGATGCGTACAAATCAGGTCAGCGAGCTCCTGAGCATGCTGCTCACTCACTGCAGATGCGTACAAATCAGGTCAGCGAGCTACTGAGCATGCTGCTCACTCACTGCAGATGTGTACAAATCAGGTCAGCGAGCTACTGAGCATGCTGCTCACTCACTGCAGATGCGTACAAATCAGGTCAGCGAGCTACTGAGCATGCTGCTCACTCACTGCAGATGCTTCCCAATGGCCTGTTCTAGGTTGGTAGTGGAGTAGGGAGTGGCAGGTTTGCTGTCTCTTCTGTTACCTTGTTCCACAGAGTTGCTACTACTGTTCCCACTGGGATGCCCACACCACAAATCACCAGTGGGGAGGGAGGGGAAGGGGGTCAGGGGATGGGGATAATATGGCTACCTTGGCCTGCATGCCAGTAATTGCTGGGTTGCTGGAACCTTCACAGTCTAACCCCCCAAGTCTCTGGGACCTTCACCCAGCCCTTGCCAGAAGTGGGAGGGGGGAGGGGGGACAGGGAAGGGGGGCCTTGTCAAACTTCTACCTCAGTTGGCTTACTGGAAAATCCCTGACATAGGTGTGCTTACGACCTTTCACTACCATCTATGGACAGGCTCTTCTGGTGAGACCCAGATTTTCCTGGAGCTCCTGGTCTGCCTCAGCCTCTCAAGAACTTCTATGATAGCCATGCAAGCCCAGCTCTAGATAAGGAAATATTTACTGAGGATCTAGAGCAAGTTGCAGGCCAGCAAAGTGAGATTCAGCCTGGGAGAGTTGAGAACAGGATTAGAAAGTCCCAAGAGTGGTGTGGTGACCACTCACACCGGTGAAGAGTTTTATTTCCTTCTTGTATCCACCCTCATCTTCCCCATCTTCCTGTTTCTTCCTCTTCTCCTTTCTTCTTTTCCACTTCCTGTCAGCAAAAGTATTACTTATACAATTTATGTTTACACTGGGCTTAGTGGTATATGTCCCTCATCCCAGGACTCCAGAGACAGGTAGGTGGATCATCGTGAGTTCAATAGGCCAGCCTATTGCCATTCCTGCTGATGCCATCTGAGAAGCCAGATAATCTCACCTTATTCAGAAACCTGACATGGATGTGGTATCACATCAGAGGCAAGAGAGTGCATTTATGGCCGGATTGGTGCTGGGATTAGAAGCAGGACCCACTATATTCAGCTTCCAAGATAATTCCCATGGTTCAGAAAGTTGTTACTAGCAAAGCCATGGAGGCTCACAGAGCCCCAGCATTCAGGAGGCTGAGGCTCAGGTTGAGGCCACCATGGGCTGTATGGTTAGTTCTAGGCTAGTATTTGCTACCAAGGGAGACTTTGAAAAATAAAATTTAGCCGGGCGTGGTGGTGCACGCCTTTAATCCTAGCACTTGGGAGGCAGAGGCAGGAGGATCTTTGTGAGTTCAAAGCCAGCCAGGTCTACAGAGTGAGTTCCAGGACAGCTGGGGCTACAGGGAGACCCTGTCTCGAAAAGACCCCCCCTAAAAAAAAGAAGAAAAATAAATTTTAATGGATGTTGATATTGAGGGCTAGAAATGTAGTGCAGTTCCCTATCCTGCAGGAAGCCATGGGTCGGGTCCCCAATGCTGCCTGCATGGAACAAGGCATTAAGCTGCTCTTGCAGAGGGTCCAGGTTCAATTCCCAGCACCCACGTGGCAGCTAAGAACCATCTGTAACTCCAATTCCAGGGGAGCTGATGCCCTCTTCTGACCTCCGCATGAAATGGACACACTTACGTGCAGGCAGTACAATCATACACATAAAAATAATTTAAAAATAGCACAGGCACACTTAAATACAGGCAATGCACTCATACACATAAAGTAAAAAGAAGAAATAAATTAAAAATAGCAAGAATGAGGAGGGAGAGAAAGAAGAGAAAAAGTAAGACTCAGGTGTGGTGGCACATGCCTCTAAGCTTAGCACTTGGGTGGTGGAGGCAGGAAGATTAGGAGAACAAGGACAGCTGCATCTGCACAGCAAGTTGAGGCCAGGGAATCAGTGGGGTGGGGGAAGAGAAACTGTCCACATGAGAAGTAACCTGAGGGTTACAGCATGGGAGCACTGCTGTCGAGGTGTGAAGTCCCCTGAGGGTTACAGCATGGAAGCACTGCTGTCCAGATGTGAAGTCCCATGAGGGTTACAGAATGGGAGCACTGCTCTCCAGATGAGAAATCCCCTGAGGGTTACAGCATGGGAGCACTGCTGTCCAGATGAGAAGTCCCCTGAGGGTTACAGCATGGGAGCACTGCTGTCCAGGTGTGAAGACCTCGGAGGCTTATAGCATGGGAGCACTGCTGTCCAGATGAGAAGTCCCCTGAGGGTTTCAGCATGGGAGCACTGCTGTCCAGGTGTGAAGTCCCCTGAGGCTTATAGCATGGGAGGACTGCTGTCCAGATGTGAAGTCCCCTGAGGCTTATAGCATGGGAGCACTGCTATTAAGGTGTGAAGCCCTCTGAGGCTTATAGCATGGGAGCACTGCTGTCCAGGGGTAAAGTCCCCTGAGGGTTACAGCATGGCAGCACTGCTGTCCAGAGGAGAAGTCCCCTGAGGGTTATATCATGGGAGAACTTCTGTGCAGGTGTGAAGTCCCATGAGGGTTACAGCATGGGAGCACTTCTGTGCAGGTGTGAAGTCCCCTGAGGGTTACAGCATGGGAGCACTTCTGTCCAGGTGTGAAGTCCCCTGAGGGTTACAGCATGGGAGCACTGCTGTCCAGATGAGAAGTGCCCTGAGGGTTACAGCATGAGAGCACTGCTGTCCACGTGTGAAGTCCCCTGAGGGTTATAGCATGGGAGCATTTCTGTCCAGGTGTGAAGTCCCCTGAGGGTTACAGCATGGGAGCACTGCTGTCAAGATGAGAAGTGCCCTGAGGGTTACAGCATGGGAGCACTTCTGTCCAGGAGTGAAGTCCCCTGAGGGTTATAGCATGGGAGCACTGCTGTCCAGAAGTGAAGTCCCCTGAGGGTTACAGCATGGGAACACTGCTGTCCAGGTGTGAAGTCCCCTGAGGGTTACAGCATGGGAGCACTGCTGTCCAGGTGGAAGTCCCCTGAGGGTTACAGAATGAGAGCACTGCTGTCCAGATGAGAAGTCCCCTGAGGGTTATAGCATGGGAGCACTGCTGTCCAGGTGTGAAGTCCCCTGAGGGTTACAGCATGGGAGAAATTCTATCCAGGTGTGAAGTCCCCTGAGGGTTACAGCATGGGAGCACTACTGTCCAGATGAGTAGTCCCCTGTGGGTTACAGCATGGGGGCACTGCTGTCCAGATGAGAAGTCCCCTGAGGGTTACAGCATGGGAGCACTGCTGTTCAGGTGTGAAGTCCCCTGAGGGTTACAGCATGGCAGCACTGCTGTCCAGATGTGCAGTCCCCTGAGGGTTACAGCACTGGAGCACTGCTGTCCAGGTGTGAAGTCCCCTGAGAGTTACAGCATGGGAGCACTTCTGTCCAGGTGTGAAGTCCCCTGAGGGTTACAGCATGGGAGCACTGCTGTCCAGATGAGAAGTCCCCTGAGGGTTACAGCATGAGAGCACTGCTGTCCAGGTGTGAAATCCCCTGAGGGTTACAGCATGGGTGCACTGCTGTCCAGGTGTGAAGTCCCCTGAGGGTTACAGCAGGGGAGCACTGCTGTCCAGGTTTGAAGTCCCTTGAGGGTTACATCATGGGAGCACTCCTGTCCAGATGAGAAGTCCCCTGAGGGTTACAGCATAGGAGCACTGCTGTCCAGGTTTGAAGTCCCCTGAGGGTTACAGCATGGGAGCACTGCTGTCCAGGTTTGAAGTCCCCTGAGGGTTACAGCATGGGAGCACTGCTGTCCAGATGAGAAGTCCCCTGAGGGTTACAGCATGGGAGCACTGCTGTCCAAATGTAAATTCCCCTGAGTGTTACAGCATGGGAGCACTGCTGTCCAGATGTGCAGTCCCCTGGGGGTTACAGCATGGGTGCACTGCTGTCCAGGTGTGAAGTCCCCTGAGGGTTACAGCATGGGAGCACTGATGTCCAGATGAGAAGTCCCTTGAGGATTACAGTATGCGAGCACTGCTCTCCAGGTGTGAAGTCCCCTGAGGGTTACATCATGGGAGCACTGCTGTCCAGGTGTGAAGTCCCCTGAGGGTTACAGCATGGGAGCACTGCTGTCCAGGTGTGAAGTCCCCGGAGGGTTACAGCATGACAGCACTGATGTCCACGTGTGAAGTCCCCTGAGGGTTACAGCATGGGAGCACTTCTGTCCAGGTGTGAAGTCCCCTGAGTATTACAGCATGGGAGCACTGCTGTCCAGATGTGAAGTCCCCTGAGGGTTACAGCATGGGAGCACTGCTGTCCAGGTTTTAAGTCCCCTGAGGGTTACAGCATTGGAGCCCTGCTGTCCAGATGAGAAGTCTCTTAGGGTTACAGCATGGGAGCCCTGCTGTCAAGGTGTGAAATCCCCTGAGGGTTACCGCATGGGAGCACTGCTGTCCAGTTGTGAAGTCCCCTAAGTGTTACAGCATGGGAGCACTACTGTCCAGGTGTGAAGTCCCCTGAGTGTTACAGTATGGGAGCACTGATGTCCAGGTGTGAAATCCCCTGACCGTTACAGCATGGGAGCACTGCTGTCCAGGTGTGAAGTCCCCTGAGAGTTACAGCATGGGAGCACTGCTGTCCGGGTGTGAAGTCCCCTGAGGGTTACAGCATGGGAACACTGCTGTCCAGGTGTGAAGTCCCCTGAGGGTTACAGCATGGGAGCACTGATGTCCAGATGAGAAATCCCCTGAGGATTACAGCATGGGAGCACTGCTGTCCAGGTGTGAAGTCCCCTGAGGGTTACAGCATGGGAGCACTGCTGTCCAGGTGTGAAGTCCCCTGAGGGTTACAGCATGAGAGCACTGCTGTCCAGGTGTGAAGTCCCCTGAGTGTTACAGCATGGGAGCACTTCTGTCCAGGTGTGAATTCCCCTGAGGGTTACAGCATGGGAGCACTGCTGTCCAGATGTGAAGTCCCCTGAGAGTTACAGCATGGGAGCACTGCTGTCCAGGTGTGAATTCCCCTGAGTGTTACAGCATGGGAGCACTGCTGTCCAGATGAGAAGTCCCCTGAGGGTTATAGCATGGGAGCACTGCTGTCCAAATGTGAAGTCCCCTGAGTGTTACAGCATGGGAACACTGCTGTCCAGATGAGAAGTCCCCTGAGGGTTACAGCATGGGAGCACTGCTGTCCAGATGAGAAGTCCCCTGAGGGTTACAGCATGGGAGCACTGCTGTCCAGATGTGAAGTCCCCTGAGGGTTACAGCATCGGAGCACTGCTGTCCAGGTGTGAAGTCCCCTGATTGTTATAGCATGGGAGCACTTCTGTCCAGGTGTGACGTCCCCTGAGGGTTACAGCATGGGAGCACTGATGTTCAGGTGTGAAGTCCCCTGAGGGTTACAGCATGGGAGCACTGCTGTCCAGATGTGAAGTCCCCTGAGGGTTACAGCATGGGAGCACTGCTGTCCAGAGGAGAAGTCCCCTTAGGGTTACAGCATGGGAGCACTACTGTCCAGGTGTGAAGTCCCCTGAGTGTTACAGCATGGGAGCACTGCTGTGCAGATGAGAAGTCCCCTGAGTGTTACAGCATGGGAGCACTTCTGTCCAGGTGTGAAGTCCCCTGAGGGTTACAGCATGGGTGCACTGCTGTCCAGATATGAAGTCCTCTGAGCGTTACAGCATGGGAACACTTCTGTCCAGGTGTGAAGTCCCCTTAGGGTTACAGCATGGGAGCACTGCTGTCCAGGTTTGAAGTCCCTTGAGGGTTACAGCATGGGAGCACTGCTGTCCAGGTGTTAAGTCCCCTGAGGGTTATAGCATTGGATCACTGCTGTCCAGATGAGAAGTCCCCTGAGGGTTACAGCATGGGAGTACTCCTGTCCAGATGAGAAGTCCCCTGAGGGTTACAGCATGGGAGCACTGCTGTCCAGGTGTGAAGTCCCCTGAGGGTTACAGCATGGGAGCACTGCTGTCCAG
>VZQC01013657.1:405798-415829 GCA_009823505.1 Rhizomys pruinosus | reverse complement strand
GGAAGGAAGGAAGGAAGGAAGGAAGGAAGGAAGGAAGGAAGGAAGGAAGGAAAGAAGAAAGAAAGAAAGAAAGAAAGAAAGAAAGAAAGAAAGAAAGAAAGAAAGAAAGAAAGAAAGAAAGAAAGAAAGAAAGAAAGAAAGTCCCCAAACCTTGTCATTACCACTCAGTAGTAATTTCCAGCATTCTGGAATTCAGTGTCAGGAGCCCAGCAGTAAGTTCATTATGTGATTGGACGGTTGGAAGTCTCTGCTTGGAAGTTTTTGAGCATAAAATCTCCATCTGCCCTAAGTGAAATACCTAAACTGTTGACCAAGGCCAGGGCTTTGCTAAACCAGATTTTGCCAGGCAAACCTGAAGGAAGAAAGGGAAGTATGGGTATAAGAAACCACAGCTTGCAAACTGGCACCCTCTCCTTCCTCCTGCCCAGTCAGTTCTTATTCTGAGTGATTCATGACCTCCAAATGGCAGCGCAAGCTCTGAGCATCTAGCCACCATTCAATCTGAGGGACGCTGAAGAAAGAACCAGACTACAGTGTTAGCCTGGGAGGATTGGGAGCATGTCCCAACATAGAATGTGCCCGTATAACACAGGAAAGCAGAGGACTCGCTATTTCATAGCAACAGTGTCAGTGAATTCTGCCCCAGTCCACACTAAATCTGTGTCAGCTTTTGCATGATTGATTTGTTGACTCATGTTGCAACTTTTCGAGTGTATCAATACCCTGATTGCATTGTGTGTGTGTGTGTGTGTGTGTGTACATGTGGCAAGTGTTTCCCAACAATTTATAAGGAATGTTCTGTTGTTCATAAGGAAACATGCTACTGCCTAACAAACCAATTTACATAACTCATAATTAAGTGTATTCAGCTACCTCTGTTTTTTTGAGGCAGGTTCTCACTACATAGCTCTGGTTTTCTACAACTTGGTACATAGACAGGGTGGCCTGGAACTGCCTGTTTCTGTAAGAGAGGCCCACACTGACTCCATTTTGAGTATAGCCACCATTTTAAACAATTACTGGAACCTGCCCAATTCAGGGAAAAGGTCGATTGCTCAAAGACAGTTGCTCAAGTCCTCAAGAACAGCTAATTTAAATGTGTTAAAGATAACTGTTGGTATGTGAGGGCAGATGGACTGACCCAACATTTCCTCATTCCAGTTGCAGGATTGTATCTAAAGATAACTGTTGGCATGTGGGGTACCGTTGGGCTGACCTAACCATGAGCCATAAGCCTGTTATTATCCAATAGGGCTAGAAGTTACCCAAACCCCGCTAAAATTCCCCTAGACCCTCTATAAAAGGCCTGCGAGCCAAGTTATCAGGGTCAGAGCCTTTTCCCTCCCATCCCAGCATGCTGGTTTACTTTTTTTCCCCAAAATAAAGTCTTGGTTTTCCATCCTTCGGTGTGTCTGGTTTGGATTCTCGAACCCTAACATTTCTACCTCCCAAGTGCTGGATTTAAAGGGGTGTGCCACCAAGCCTGGAATTACCTCTATTTCTTTTTTTGGTCTTTTTCAGACAGGGTCTCCCTGTAACTCTGACTGTCCTGGAACTCACTCTGTAGAACAGGCTGGCCTTGAACTCACAGAGATCCGCCTGCCTCTGCCTCCCAAGTGCTAGGATTAAAGGCATGCCACCACACCCAGCTCTCAAAAAAGTGTTAATATATAAATTTTACCCATGTTTGTATTATAGAGTCAACTTATCCCATCTAAAGAAATAGAGAGCAGGATGTGGTGGCACATGCCTTTAATCCTAGCACTTGGGAGGCAGAAGCAGGTGGATCTTTGTGAGTTCAAGGCCAGCCTGGTCTACAGAACAAGTTCCAGGCCAGCTGGGGCTACAGGAAGACACTGTTTTGGAAAAGACCAAAAAGAAACAAACAAAAAACATTTTTTTTCAGGCTGGAGAGATGGCTCAGTGGTTAAAGGCACTGACTGTTCTTGCAGAGGACCTGGGTTCTATTCCCAGCACCCACATGGCAGCTAAGAACCATCTTTTAATCCCAGCACTCAGGAGGCAGAGGCAGGCAGATCTTTGTGAGTTCAAGGCCAGCCTAGTCTACAGAGTGAGTTCCAGGACAGCTGGGGCTACAAGGAGACCCTGTCTGGAAAAGACAAAAAAAAAAAAAAAAAGAACCATCTTTTAGCCGGGCATGGTAGTGCAAGCCTTTAGTCTGAGCACTCTGGAGGCAGAGGCAGGCTGATCTCTGTGAGTTTAAAGCCATCCTGGTCTACAGAGTGAGTTCCAGACCAGCCAGGGATATAGGAAGACCCTGTCTCAAAAAAAAAAAAAAAAAAAAAAAAAAAAAATCAGCCAGGCCTAGTGGCCTTTAATTCCAGCACCTTTAATTGCAGCACTCAGGAGGCAGAGACAGGTGGATCTTTGTGAGTTCAAGGCCTGCCTGATCTACATATCGAGTTCTAGGTCTGCTGGGGATACAGGGAGACCCTGACTCAAAAGACCAAAAATTAAATAAATAAAAACAAACTTTCCTTCTATTTCTGTGATTATTTATTTACTTACTTATTATTCATTAGCAGTGCTGGCCATCAAATCTAGGGGTTTGCAGATGCTAGGTCAGAATTGTATTAGCTAATCTACATTCCTGGCATGAAAGAAAAATTGTTATTTTGGGGGGAATTTACTTTTTTTATTTTTTGGGGGGGTCTTTTGAGACAGGGTCTCCCTCTTGGCTCCAGTGTGTTTGCATGTGCACATGTCTGTGGGTGTGACTGCCTGTGTATGGAAGCCAATGTTCCTTGTCAGGATGTCTTTCTTGATGGCTACCTTCTTTGGTTCAGACAGCTCTGTCCCTGAATCTGGAACTTGCTGACTCATCTAGAATGGCTGGCCTGCCAGGCCCAGGAATCAGCCTGTGTGCACCTCCTCAGCCCCAGCTTCATTTTCAACACAAGTCTGTGAAGAGACTGACTCCTGAAGAGCCTGTCATCTGGCTTAAAGTAATACAGGGAGCTGAGTGCTTTTCTTTGTCCTGCTTAAAAGATTAGATTTTTCAAACAAGCAAAACAGGTTGTTAACTCACTTAAGCATTAGGCCAGAAGTCAGTGTTCAATGTCTGAATTTGACCCGTGGATGGGATTTGCGATGGGCAACTTTGAGTTCTCTGCAGAAGGACTGGCAATGTAGCTAGGTCCGTGAGTGCTTGCTTACCTACCATGGACAAAACCCCAGAGGCAGTTCTTAGAACCACAAAAAACAGGACATGGTGGGACATATCTGGCATCCCAGAACTCTGGAGGTAGAGGCAGGAGGATCAGGGGTTCAAGGCCAGCCTAGGATGGGGAGCTGGGACCTCTCTCTCTCTCTCTCTCTCTCTCTCTCTCTCTCTCTCCTACACACACACACACACACACACACACACACACACACACACACAATTTTTACTTATATTCTTTCCTCTGAGTAACCTCTAGGTATGGGTTTGTTTTGAAGACAGGATCTGCCTGTAGCCCCAGCTGGTCTGGAACTTGATATGTAAACCATGCTGGCCTCAAACTCACAGAGGACTCTGTCTCCTGACTGTGGGTTATGCACCATCATGCCCAGCTACATGTGGGTTTTTATAGTAAACCCCCAAAGCCAGAAGATATAGGTGTAATGTGAGCCTCAAGATGGAAACCCCAGGCTCAGTTCACAAGCTCCTGCAAGAGGACCTAAATTTAGCTCCAAACCCCTGAAACAAAGCTGGGTGTGGTGGCATGTGCTTGTTTTCCCAGGGGGGGAGGGGCAGCAGAGCCAGAAAGGTCACTGGGCTTGCAGACCACCCAGCATAGCAATAGCCCCGAACAGCTAAGGCTACATAGGCCCTTTCTCAGAACAGACAAACAAACAAACAAGACCTGAGTTCAATCTGGTAGAAGAAAACTGACTCCAGCAAGTTGCCCTTTGACCTACACATGTTCCTGTCCGATGACCCCCCATAAGTAAATTCACTGCTGGGCATGGTGGCACACACCTTTAATCCTAACACTCCAGAGGCAGAGGCAGTAGAATCTTTGTGAGTTCAAGGCCAACCTGGTCTACAGAGCGAGTTCCGGGACAGCTGGGGCTACAAGGAAACCCTGTCTCAAAAAGACCAAAAGTAAATCAATAAATAAAATAAAATAAATGTAAATTCAAATTTTAAAAAACAACAGAGTCTGGCACACATCTTTAATTCCAGAACTCTGGAGGCAGAGGCAGGCGGATTTCTGAGAGTTCAAGGCCAGCCTGTCTACAGAGTGAGTTCCAGGCCAGCTAGGGCTACAGGGAGACCATGTCTCAAAAAGACAAAATAAATAAATAAATAAATAAATAAACCTCAAGAGTAGCCAGGCATGATGGGGCAAGTCTTTAATTCCAACACTAGGGAGATGAAGAAAGGAAGTTTGGGATTTCAGGATTAGCTTTGCTACATAGCAAGTTTGAGAGCAGCTCAAACATGAGCACTGTTAGGTTATAAAAAAGCATGAACCCCAATAAAAAGGCACATGAGGCTTAGGTCACTCCAGGAACATGCTTTACTTCCATGTGGGACTGCCAGCGTGAGCCACCTGCAGACACATGGTGGGACCAGACAGCATGGCAGGGGCAGAGCAGGACAGAGAGAGGGGGCAGAGAGACAGACAGGGAAAGACGGGGGGGGGGGGACAGAGAGAAAGCTATGGTGGCTGGGGTCCACCCATTTATACCCATAGGGTGGGGCCTCAGGTACAGGGGAAGGGGTCAGGAGATTGACAGCTTCTGGAGGAAGTGGGCACCTGTGTGCCCCTTGGGATTCTGGGAAGCATGGACCTAAGGAGCACCATATAACTATTTCAGAAACAAACAAAAACAATACCAATCTTAAAAGAAAAGTATTTAATTTATATGTGAACTCACTATGAGGTCACTCGCAGTAAAGCACTTTACAGTTAATTCTCTCAGAAGTTACCATTGGTAAACCCAAGACATTTCCCAGTGGCTCTGAGTTATTAGTGACAGGAATTTAAACCTAGTCAGTCTGGCTCCAATATCTGAGCTATAGGAGGTTTATAGCACAATTACTTGTAAAAACAAGAGACTGCATACAAACCTATATGATCTTGATTTGGGGACCAGAAAAATAAATCATACTTAGTGTTGAAGGACCCCTGCTCCAAGGTTTTATGCACCCTTAAAATCTGTCTTTAGGAACCATGGTACCGCCATCCCATAAGGCCTCCAATTCACATACGCTATAAGGTTTCCCTCCCCGCTTCCTCATACCTTGTGCTGTTCAACTGAGTCATGCTTACCTGTGTGTCAAGATAAGGTTTCCCTCCCCATTTCCTCATACCTTGGGGTGCTCAACCGAGTCACGCCCGCCTGTGTGTCGCTGGCCTGCGTGCCGAGATGATTTTTTTACTATTACACAACCCTTCCTCCATTTCCCCATACCTTGGGATCTCTGCTTTTAAAAGTTCCCTATCCCAGTCCCTGGGGGTCGACCTCCTCTGCCCTGCGTGAGTTATGAGCTCGGCCCCAGTGCACTGGTTCACTCCCGAATAAACCTCGTGTAGTTGCAGCAAGGACGGTCTCTGGCTGATTTTGTTGGCTGACATACCATCCCGAGACTTGAGTGGGAGTCACCCCAGGAATTGGGAGTGTCAATACAACTATACAAGGGGGTTCTACAGAGCTTTAAAAGGAGCTGGGTGGGTGGTGCACACCTTAATCCCCGCACCTGGGAGGCAGAGGCAGGCAGATCTCTGTAGTCCAGGGAGACCCTGTCTTGAAAAGAAAAAAAAAAAAAAAAAAAAAAGAGAGAAAGAGAGAGAGAAACATGTACATGTACTGGTAGCACAGGTCCTCAAGATATCAACAGTGCCGAACATTGGGGCTCCCATGCTCATTGGTACATAAAGATGAAAGGAACATTTTTTTTTATTTCATTCATTTATTGTATGTGTATGAACGTACTGTCTGCATGTAGGTTTGCGCACCCGTGTCATGCAATGCCGCAGAGGTCAGAAGAGGGTGTCAGATTCCCCTGGAACTGGGGTTCTCCTGGAATTGGAGTTACAGACGGTTCTCAGCTGCCACGTGGGTACTGGGGATCGAACCCGGGTCCTCTGCAAGAGCGGTCAGTGCTCTTAACCGCTAGGCCATCTCTCCAACCCGAAAGGAACATTTTTTATTTTTTCCATCAACAGGAAGATGAATAATCAAGGGAGAATTTTTGTGTATGTAATGCACAGGACTAGGGAGGTGAAGAAAGGAAGTTTGGGATTTCAGGATTAGCTTTGCTCCATAGCAAGTTTGAGAGGAACTTACACAGGACAGCAGTGACAGCTTGAGGGGAAAGCATTTACCAAACCAGAACAGTCATAAGAAAGATTTATTTATTAAAGACAAGTTAGCAGGCATGATGGCACATCTGTAAGCCCACTACTAGCTTGGCAGAGGTGGGAAGATCAGGAGTTCAAGGCCAGCCTGGGCTACATGAGGCTCTGTCTCTAGAAAAACAAAACCAGGGGCTGGAGAGATGGCCTAGCTGTTAAGAGCGCCAGCTGTTCTTGCAGAGGACCACAGTTCAATCCCCAGCACCCACATGGTGGCTGAGAGCCATCTTTAACTCCAGTTCCAGGGGAATCCGACACCCTCTTCTGACTTCCGGGGTATTGCACAACACAGGTGCACAGACATACATGCAGACAGTACATTCATACACATACAAAAATGAATAAAATAATAAAAAAAGAAAAGCAAAACCAAACCAGCAATTTATTAAAGAAAATGCCTTGGGTAATGCAGAGGACACAGCTCCTTCAGTGTTGCAGTGGTTAGTATCGTCCCTGTGAGAGAATCTAGAGTCACCAGGGAGATGGGCCTCTGGGGGAATAACTTGGCGGTTAGTCAACTGGACACAAACTAGAGAGAGCAGGGGAGGAGAACCTCAACTGAGGAATCACCCCAGCAGACCTCTGAGTCCCCACTGAACTGCTCTCATGACGGACTGTGATCTGCGAGGTGTGAAGCTAACCCTTCTTCTTCATCCTCAGCTTGGCTTTGGTCAGCATTTTATCACAGCAACACAAAAAGCCAGCCCAGGTTCTGGGTTAGGTTCACTAATGTGGAGAGATCCGTGGTGGTTGTGCATTGGGACTGTTCCCTGGTTGAGGTCCTGGACTATAGAAAATGTAGAAGGGAGTTGAGTGGCGGCAGCATTCACAGCTCTGTGTTCTTGACTAGGATGTTATGTGACCAACTGCCCCAAGCTGCCTGGACTTCCTCACCAGTAGGGGCTGACTGGGTGTACCCTGAGCTGGGAGCTGCAATAAGCCACTTCCCCTTTTCTTTGCTTATGTTAGAGGAATTTTTTTCACAGCAACAGAAGAAACTAGGATGATTGTCTTGACGATATGTTTCTTTACTGCTGGCTACTTGAATTTCTCTACCTCACATAATAGTCTTCTGGGTTTCAGTTGTTTCTGTTGTTAAGACTGCACGGGGACTACCAACTGCATTTCTCAATGAGGATGATGAACGCTTCCTTGCTCTTTGTTATCTTTTGACCCTTATAACAATGCCACCAAGGCAACACAGAGCATTGCTTCTCCAATCTCTTTTAAAATTCAAATTTAGGGCAGAAGAGATGGCTCAGTGCTTGAGAGCACTGACTGCTCTTGCAGAGGACCTGCATTCAATTCCCAGTACCCACACAGGAGCTAACAACTGTCCTAACTCCAGTTCCAGGGGATCCGATGCCCTCTTCTCACCTCCAAGGGCACTGGGTGACATGGGTGCACTTGTATACATGCAGGTAATAAACTTGTACACACGAAATGAAAAAATAATAGTAATAATAATAAATAAATTTCAAATTTAGTTTTGTTTGCTTGTTTTGTTCTTTGAGACAGGGTCTCACCACATAGCCCTAGAACTCACTATGTAGACTAGGTTGGCTACCATCTCTTAAAGTTCCACCTGCCTCTGCTCTCTCAGTATTGGGATTAAAGTTGTGTGCCAGGGGCTGGAGAGATGGCTCAGAGGTTAAGAGTGCCAACTGAGGGCTGGAGAGATGGCTCAACAGTTAAGAACACCAACTGCTCTTGCAGAGGACCAGGTTTCAATTCCCAGCACCCACATGGCAGCTAAGAAACGTCTTTTTTTTTTTTGTCTTTTTGAGACAGGTCTCCCTGTAGCCCCAGCTGTCCTGGAACTCACTCTGTAGACCAGGCTGACCTTGAACTCACAAAGATCCGCCTGCCTCTGCCTCCCAAGTGCTAGGATTAAAGGCATGCACCACCAAGCCCGGCAAGAAATGTCTTTAACTCCAGTTCCAGGGGAATCCAATGCCCTCTTCTGACCTCCCTGGCCTGCATTGCACTACACAGGCGCACCAACCTACATGCAGACAGTACACGCATACACATAAAAAATAATAAATAAATTGAAAAATATATTTTAAAAAAAGAGTGAAGACTGCTCTTCCACAGGACCCCTGTTTGATTCCCAGGACCCACATGGGGGCTAAGAACTATCTTGGGGCTATAAGGAGACCCTATCTCAAAAAACAACTAAAAAAGATGTGTGTTGGGGCTGGAGAGATGGCCTAGCGGTTAAGAGCACTGACTGCTCTTGCAGAGGACCGGGGTTTGATCCCCAGCACCCACATGGCAGCTGAGAACCTTCTGTAACTCCAATTCCAGGAGAACTCCAGTTCCAGGGGAATTAGACACCCTCTTCTGACCTCCGCGGCATTGCACAACACGGGTGCACAAACCTACATGCAGACAGTACATTCATACACATAAATGAAATAAAAAATTATAAAAAATTTAAAAAAAAGGATGTGTGCCACCATGTTGGAATTGTTCCACTTTTAGAGATGTTAGGGTCCGAGAAGCCACACCAGACACACTGAAAAATGGAAATCCAAGACTTTATTTCAGGAAAAATTAAACCAGCATGCCAGGGTGGGAGAGAAAAGGCTCTGACCCCAATAACTTGGCTCGCAGGCCTTTTATACAGGGTCTAGGGGAATTTTAGTGGGGTTTGGGTAACTTCTAGCCTTATTGGTAATAGTAGGATTACAGCTCATGGTTAGGTCAGCCTACCTGCCCCCACATATCAAAGGTTATTGTCAGGTTGTGAGCTCCAGAAGCCCATTGGAATGCAGAGACACCTAAGATCCATGTTGCCCAAGAACCTGCTGTACTAGGCATAGCCTTTGGCTATGCTAAAGCAGGCCACGACCGATTACTCAGGAATCTTCCGCCTCACCTTTCAGAAGCTGGATTTCAGATTCCAACCCACCCCACCCTCACTGAATCCCACTCCCACCTTCTCCCTTAAATACCCAAGCCAGACGCCATTCTGTGCTTGGTTCTCTCTTTCCCCTGAGCCTATCTCCGGCTACCCTGAATTAAACTTTGCTCTGGAGCAATTAGACCTGGTGGCCTTTCATTCCGGGGGGAGCACACCATAACCTTACAGTTATCTTTAGACACAATACTGTGACTGGAAGAGGAAATGTTGAGTCAGTCTACCTGCTCTCACATATAAACAGTATCAACAGTTATCTTTAGACAAGTTTAAATTTTTAGCGGGGCATGGTGGCATACGTCTTTAATCCTAGCACTTGGGAGGCAGAGGCAACAAGTGACCCTGCCTTCAGGTCATGTAACAATAGGTACCCGAGGGAGACCCCAAAACCTGAAATATAATGGGCGAGAGAGAAGACCGAGACTTTGCGAAGGCTGTCAAAGTCTAATTTATTGAGCAAAGACAGCAGTATATATTTAGCAAAAGGCGGGAAGCATATAGGGGGAGTGTAAAGCAGGGTAATCAGTTGGTCGGGCTCTCTGGCGTCAGAGGAGGGTCTGTTTTTGCAAGGTCACTGAGTTGAGACATCGGGCTGGAGTATCTGGTGACTTTTACTGCATGTTCGCACCCAGCTCTTGAGAAAGGCTGGTGGCTTTTACTGCACGTCCGCACCCAGCTCTTGGAAAAAGGCTCGAGGTGACAATTCACAGAGTCAACTTCCTTGTAAGCAAGCTCAG
>VZQC01013657.1:269297-402004 GCA_009823505.1 Rhizomys pruinosus | reverse complement strand
CAGCGGCGGACGGAGGGAGGGAAGGAGAGAAGACAACAGGCTCAAACAATTCTTGCATGAAACAAATTAACAGTAGCCCCAAAAAAGCTGCTCCCGACTGCTCTCCCTTGCTCCTGGAGGCAAGAGCCTTAATGACCCCTGGAAGCCATGCAACACCCACTGATCCAGATGCCGCACTCAATCCGTCTCTAGCAGATGGAAAGAGGCCGGTTGGCCAGAGTGCGTCAGAAATTTCCCAAGCTCTAAAGACCTCCTCACCAATGTAGCCGACTGCTGATGCAAATTTACTAGCCTGTAAGAGGAGTTATCTCTGGTCCTTTGTTGATAGCAACTGGGGAGATTTTTGTAAATACATTTTAAACAAGGTGCTGCCTCATAAGCAGCCTGCTTCTCACAGCTACTGATGGGCACACCTACTGGGTCATTAGAGACAAGGGAAATCACCTTCCAGATGAGCCTGCCGAGTCCGATCCAGAGTCCACTGGTGGCTCTAAGTGGGTGTGAACATTAAAATGACCCACCTCGAGCAGTGTCACCAGGCAGTCAGGGTTCAAATGTGACCTGAGTCTAAAGCAAGACAGGTGGTGAGAGGTGAGAAAAGGCCCTTCTATGACCAAACTCAGTCCTGTCTGATGCATACATAAACAAATCTTCTACCTGCCTTTTTTCCTCAGAAGCTCAGAATAGGCTTTTCCTTTCTTAATCCGTAAAACAGCACAATTCAGTCCCTTGTCATCCTTTCCATCACACTTTCTGCCTGAAAATAATCCACAACTCTCCCCAGTGGAGGGACGCAAAGCCCCAGCCCATCAACCACACCACATTATATCTTTGCACACATTTTTTACTGGTTCCCAATATGGTTGACTGCATCCTTTTACTCAAAAACACACTCTCACTCACCATTAAGAGGCCCGCCCATGGATCAGATGGGATTGGAAAATTACCAATACCAATGTCACATACCACATGTGGGGATAACTCCAACATCACGCACATGCTCTCTTTTTTTTCTTTTTTTCCCTTTTTTTTTTTTTTTTTTTTTTCTTTTGAGACAGGGTCTCCCATAGTCCAGCTGTCCTGGAGCTCACTCTGTAAGACAGGCTGGCCTTGAAACTCACAAGGATCCGCCTGTCTCTGCCTCCCAAGTGCTAGGATTAAAATGTTTGCACCACCACGCCCAGCGAATACCTGTAATTTTAAAAAGTTAATTGGAGATCAAATCACGTCTAACAGATAACAAATTAAACCTTTAGAAACCAGTTTAGGAAATTTTGTGGGAACTTAGGAACCCGGGTGTTCAAATTAGGCTTGTTAAAAAGTTTAAGAGGCATGCCAAAGATAAAACTTAATTTATGTGCACAATATACAAATGAAAAAACTAATTGAAGTGGCCACTTTTACAGAAACAACACAGAGGAACACACATGAACAAATCTCAGACACATGAGAGAACAGTTAATACACAGAGAGCTTGCATAGACATTTACCTTAATATAATAGGAGATTTCCTTTTTCCTTAATGGTGGGCATTAAGTCCTACACACCTTGTCCCATATTTTTGGATGAATGGATGCCGTCCAATTAAAACCAGGTGGCAGAGATCCCAATGAATAAAAAACTTTTCTAATTTTTACTTTTTTTTTGTTTGTGTTTGTTTTGTTTTGTTTTTTCTTTTGCAGTGACCTGGGCCCTTTCCATTGTGAGATGGCTTCAGGTCAGCTCTCATACCCGAGCCCCACAAATTGAACATATAGGCTCATTATCCTGGATACTTTAGGCTTTAGGAACTGGTTGTAGTTTTAAGGATAGGTGCTAAGAAGGGGAGTCTGTATACCGGACTTCTTTCTCTCCCTGAAGCGCTTGAGTATTGATACTTATCTTACTTAGGTTGCACTCTTTTAGTTAAGGAATTCTTCTTCTTCTTTCTCCCCATCTTCTTTATGATTCTACGGAATACTTACCCTATTTTCTCCCGAGATTGCGACCGTGGTGTGGTGACAGCTGTCCTCTCTTTTTCTCGAGGTTTTCCGTGCTCGCGCTGATGGTGAAGAGCACCCTCTTTTTTCCCAGGGTTTCCACGCTCACTGATGGCGAAGCCGTCCTGTCTAGTTTTCCCGAGGGTTTTTCACGTTCGCTGATGGCGAAGCACCCTCTTTATTATGTCATCCAGGCCGGACCTCCTTGTTCCTTTCTGGTAGATGGGTCTCTTTACCTCGAGCCCCCACGTCGGGGCCAATATGACCCTGCCTCATGGTATTAACGATAGGTACTCGAGGCGGAGATCCCAAATACGTGAGATGATATTATGGGCGAAGAGAGAGAAGACTGAGACTTTGCGAAGGTTGTCAAAAGTCTACATTTATTGAGCAAAGACATCAGTATATATTTAGCAAAAGGCGGGAAAAGGTGGGGGACCGCATGGGATAAAGCATATAGGGGGCGTGCTTTTGCTGTTTAAAGCCCAGGGTAATCAGTTTGGTCTTGTTTGGTCAGCGTCTCTTCTCTGGAATCAGGGTAGGTGGGTCAGAGGAGGGTCTGTTTTTGCAAGATCACTGAGTTGAGACATCGGGCTGGAGTATCTGGTGACTTTTACTGCATGTTCGCACCCAGCTCTTGAGAAAGGCTGGTGGCTTTTACTGCACGTCCTCACCCAGCTCTTGGAAAAAGGCTCGAGGTGACAATTCACAGAGTCAACTTCCTTGTAAGCAAGCTCAGCGTAAGCAAGCTAAAGCCTGCGGCTCCTTACAAACAGGCAGGTGGATCTTTGTGACTTCAAGGCCAGCCTGGTCTACAGAGTGAGTTCCAGGACAGCTGGAGCTATGGGAGACCCTGTCTTGAAAAGACAAAATAAATAAATAAATAAATAAATAAATAAATAAATAAATAAAATAAAAAACAAATTTTATTAGCTGTTCTTGAGACCTCGAGCAACTGACCTTGAGCAATTGACCTTTTCCCTGAACTGGGCAGGTTCCAGTAATTGCTTAAAATGGTGGCTATACTCGAAATGGAGTCAGTGTGGGCCTCTCTTACAGAGACAGAGTCTTACTACATACCCCTGGCTAGCGTCAGGCCCAATATGTAGCACAGACTGTCAGGTTGTGAGCTCCAGAAGCCCATGGAATGCAGAGACACCTAAGATCCATGTTGCCCAAGAACCTGCTGTAGCAGGCTAGCCTTTGGCTATGCTAAAGCAGGCCACCACCAATTACTCAGGAATCTTCTGCCTTGCCTTCCGACCCACCCCACCCTCACTGAATCCCACTCCCACCTTCTCCCTTAAATTCCCAAGCCAGACGCCATTCTGTGCTTGGCTCTATCTTTCCCCTGAGCCTAGCCCCAGCTATGCTGAATTAAACTTTGCTCTGAAGAACTTAGACCTCGTGGCCTTTCATTCGGGGTGTGTGTGTGTGTGTGTGTGTGCATAACCTTACACAGAGTAGCTCTGAATTTATGGTAATCTTCCTGGCTCAGCCTCCTCAAATGTAGTTTTACTTGTATTATTTATTTATTTTTATCTTTTATTTTAATTTTTTTGTTTATTATTTTTTATTCTTTTTAGAATTTATTTATTATTTTTTATGTGTATGAGTGTACTGTCTGCATGTAGGTTTGTGCACCCGTATCATTCAATGTCCCGGAGGTCAGAAGAGGGTGTCGGATTCCCCTGGAACTGGAGTTAAAGACGGTTCTCAGCCACCATGTGGGTGCTGGGGATCAAACCCGGGTCCTCTGCAAGAGCAGTCAGCGCTCTTAACTACTGGGCCATCTCTCCAGCCCTTTTTTTATTCTTTTTTTAAATTTATCTTTTTTTTTTCTTACGTGTGTGAGTGTACTGTCTGTATGTAGGTTGGTGCACCCACTTAGTGCACTGTGTCGGAGGTCAGAAGAGGGTGTTGGATTCCCCTGGAACTGGAGTTAAAGATGGCTCTTAGCTGCCATGTGGGTGCTAGGAATCAAACCGGGGTCCTCTGCAAGAGCAGTGGGTAGTCATTGCTCTTAACTGCTGAGCCATCTCTCCAGCCCCTCTTTTATTTTTTTAACTGGGGATTGAACTTAGTGCTATGTGCACTGAGCTACAGCCCCAGCCCTATTAAAAAATATTTTAGAAATAAAAAAATATATATTTTAGAGCCGGGTGTGGTGGCATACGCCTTTAATCCTAGCACTCAGGAGGCAGAGGCAGGCAGATCTCTGTGAGTTCAAAGCCAGCCAGGCTGACAGTGTGTGTTCCAGCTGGGGCTGTAGGGAGACTCTGTCTCAAAAAGACATATATATTTTTTTTAACTATTTTTATTTAATGTCTATTTTATGTGCATGTTTATCAGTGCACTTGTATCATGCAGTGCCCGTGGAAGTCAGAGGAGGGTGTCTGATGCCCTGGAACCAGAGTTAAATGATTGTTAGTCTCCATGTGGGTGCTGAAAACTGACCCCAGGTCCTCTGCAAGAGCAGCCAGGCTCTTAACTGCTGAGCCCCCCCCCCAATTTTTTTTATTTTTTTGAGACATAGCCCACAAAATACACATGTCACTGTATGTGTAGGACTCCTTAAATTTCTCTACCTGCAACTCCTTTCTACCCAGGATTTTGGTTTGTTTTCTTTTGTTTTTGAGACAGTCTCATGTAGCCCAGGCTGAACTGCAACTCACTATGTAGCCAAGGATGACCTTGAACTCCTGATCCTCCTGTCTCTACTTCCTGAGTCCTGAGATTACAGGCACCTGCTATCATGCCCAACTTTGATCAGAATTTTTATTTTATAATTGTCAGTGCTGAGAATGCTGCTTCAAATAAATGCATAATGCAAAATGGCAGAATCATGCCCAGAGCCATCTCAGAAAGTGTGGGAAATTCTGTCCCAATCCCACATCAAAATGGCAGAAGCATGCCCAGAGCCATCTCAGAAAGTGTGGGAAACTCTGTCCCAATCCCACATCAAAATGGCAGAAGTGTGCCCAGAACCATCTCACAAAGTGTGGTAAACTCTGTCCCAATCCCACATCAAAATGGCAGAAGCCTGCCCAGAGCTATCTCAGAAAGTGTGGGAAATTCTGTCCCAATCCCACATCAAACCTTATGTCCACTTTTTATTTTTATGCAACTCAAGTCAGCAGCTCAAAGAACAATGCTTTTCATTTTATATTTTATTTTATTTTTTTGAGACAGGGTCTCCCTGTAGCTCCAGCTGTCCTGGAACTCCCTATGTAGACCAGGCTGGCCTTGGACTCATGGAGATCTGCCTGCCTCTGCCTCCCAAGGGCTAGGGCTAGGATTAAAAAAGGCAAGGACTACCACACTTGGCATCAAACAGCAATTCTTTTTTTGTTTGTTTTTTTTTGTTTTTTTGTTGTTGTTGGGGTTTTTTGGGGTTTTTTTTTTTTGTTTTTTTGTTTGTTTTTTGGTCTTTTCAAGACAGGTCTCCCTATAGTTCCAGCTGTCCTGGAACTCACTCTGTAGACCAGGATGGACTTGAACTCATGGCTCTGCCTTCCTCTGCCTCCCTGAGTGCTGGGATTAAAGGTTTGCGCCACCGTGCCTGGCAGTAATTCTTAAACTGAAGCATTCTGGTTCAGAAGAAGTGCTCATTGAGCAAAGGTGGTTATCTGTGTTTGAGGTTTTGGACACAGACAAAGGTATAAGGAGAGAAATGAGCTACACATCTGGACACACAGGCATATGTACATAATAATAACACATTTTAAAAAATTTAAAAATCAGACATCGTAACACACAATACAGTCCAGAGACATGTTAATTTGATGCATGTTAGGAATGATGGCAAGGAAGAGGCATTTGTCTTCCACAGTTAAACCATTATGTTAGCTCAGGCCCCCACTCTTGGTTTCAATGGATGCCAAGGGATGGACTCTTTATTCAGGCCATAATGTGGCACACCATGACCACATGCCATTATGGGGTTTTGACCCACAATCTAAGAAGCTGTTATATGTGACCATTTTTGTTTGTCTGAGTAAGGATCTCTGTATGTAGTCCAGGCTGGGCTCTAGCTTGCTGCAGTCTCCTGTGTCAGTTAGCTTCCTAAACTTGAGCATGACACCCAGCAGGTTTTTTCTTTCTTTCTTAATTTTTCTTTTGCTTTTTTTTGCGGGGGGGTCTTTTCTAGACAGGGTCTCCCTGTAGCTCCAGCTGTCCTGGAACTCACTCTGAAGACCAGGCTGGTCTTGAACTCACAGAGATCTGCCTGCCTCTGCCTCCTGAGCTCCCAAGTGCTAGGATTAAAAGCGTGTGCCACCACACCTGGCTCTTTCTTAATTTCTTATTTGACCAGTTAGTAAACCTAGGCAAATAAACATAAGAAGTGTGCTGGATAGCTTTAGTGTAAATTGATACACCTGGGTTGAGGGAGCCTCAATTGGGGAATTACCTCCATTGGACTGGCCTGTGGCCAAGTCTATGGAGTATTGTCTTGATTGTTGAGTTATGTGGGAGGGCCCAGCCCACTGTGGGTGATGCCACTCTGGGAAGTTTGTTATGTACAGTATAAGAAAGCAGGCTGAGGGGCTGGAGAGAAGGCTCAGTGGTTAAGAGCACCAACTGCTCTTGCAGAGGACCTGGGTTCAATTCTCAGAACCCACATGGTGGCTAAGAACCATCTTTAAGCTGGGCATGGTAGCACACACCCTTAATCCCAGCACTCAGGAGGCAGAGGCAGGTGGAGCTCTGTGAGTTCAAGGCCAGCCTGATCTACAGAGTGAGCTACAGGCCAGCTGGGGCTATAAGGAGACTCCGTCTCAAAAAAAAAAAAAAAAGCAGGCTGGATATGGGCCAGGGGAGCGAGCCAGTAAGCAGCGTTCCTCCATGGCCTGTACTTCAGCCCTGCCTCCAGGTTCCTGCCCTGAATTCCTACCTTGAGTGATAAATTATGACCTGTGAGATGTGAGCTGAATAAGCCTTTCCTCCCCAAGTTGGTGTAGGTATTTTGTCACAGCAGTGGAAAATCAAACTAGAACAAGAAGTATCCATGCAAACCCAATTAGCAAACATCTGAGTCCAACTCTTTACAACCCAGAGTTCCCAGGTTGAGTTGAAGAGGTTTGCTTACACAAACATGGTGATCAAATAAAAGTCCAGTCCATTTTTGCTGTGATCTCATAATTCACCCCCCTTCCTTGGTTCTTACAAACTGATGTGCCAACAACCTCTTTCACAGAGTCCCTGGCCTTTGGAGGGGAGGGCAAAAGAGCATGAGAGGTAAGAAGATCCATTTTTTTTCCTCTGAGGTTACACATCAAATTCTTGGGTCTGTCCAAGTTCTGTTTTCAATGGACTGGTGGCTTGTTTAGAAGTATCCTTTTAATTCTACTAGTAAAACACAAATAGTAACAAATGTTAACCATTATAACAAGGTATGCTGTGGGTACAAACATATATGCTTGGATGGTATCTTGGTTGGTCAGGGTATTGTTTTGGGGGGATCTTTTTGAGAGAGGGTCCCCCAGCTGTCCTGGAACTCACTCTGTAGACCAGGCTGGCCTTGAACTCACAAAGATCCCTGCCTCTGCCTCTCCAGTGCTAGGATTAAAGGTGTGTGCCACCACATCCAGCTGGTCAGGGTATTATAACCCTTTGATGAAGGGCCTAGCAAGTTTTTTTAACCTACATAATTAGCCATAAGTAGTTCAAGATCTGAATTTATTTTTTTCCTTTCATCACAGTTTATTAAAATTAAATATGAGGGAAACTAGACACAGCTTACCTGAACTCCAGCCCTGTAGAGGATGAAGGCTTTTCTTTTTTTTTTTTGGTCTTTTTCGAGACAGGGTCTCCCTGTAGCCCCAGCTGTCCTGGAACTCACTCTGTAGACCAGGCTGGCCTTGAACTCACAAAGATCTGCCTTCCTCTGCCTCCTGAGCGCTAGGATTAAAGGTGTGCGCCACCACGCCCGGCTAGGATGAAGCCTTTTCTTTTTTAAAATTTTATTTATTTATTTTGTATGTGTTTGAATGTACTGTCTGCGTGTAGGTTTGTGCACCCGTGTCGTGCAATGCTGAGGAGGTCAGAAGAGGGTGTGTGATTCCCCTGGAACTGGAGTTCTCCTGGAATTGGAGTTACAGATGGTTCTCAGCCGCCATGTGGGTGCTGGGGATCGAACCTGGGTCCTCTGCAAGAGCGGTCAGCGCTCTTAACTGCTAGGCCATCTCTCCAGCCCCAGGATGAAGCCTTTTCAAAGACTAAGTCACCCCAGACTGAGAGTTGCTTGCAGACTCTTCATAATCTCCCTTTACTTAGGAACACTCTTTACTTGGTCCCCAAAACTGCCTCTTCCTTTTGTTGTTGTTGTTGTTTGTTCATTTGTTATTTTTTGAGACAGGTCCTCCCTTTAGTCCCAGCTGGCCTGGAGCTTGCTTATGTAGACCAGGCTGGCCTTGAACTCACAGAAATCCACCTGCCTCTGCCTCTTGAGTGCTGCCACTATGCCCAGCTTGTTTGGGATTTTCTAAAGAAAGGGTTTCATATAACTCAGGCTGGCTTATTTTATTTTCTTTGTCTTTTTTTTTTTTTTTTTTTTTTCAACAAAAAAAAAAAAAAAAAAATATAAAATAAAATCAAAAAATAGACAAAGAGGAAATAAAATAAAGCCAGCCTTATGTAGTTATAGAAACCCTTTCTTTAAGAAAAAATTCCCAAACAAGCTGGGAAGTGGCCGCACTCAATGAGGCCAGAGGCAGGTTGGATTTCCGTGATTCAATGGCCAGCCATGGTCTACTATAAGCAATGCCCAGGCCAGCGTGGGACTAAAAGGGGGACCTGTTCTCATAAATAACACGAAATGAACAACGAACAACAACAACAAAAAGAGGAAGAGGAGGCAAGTTTTGGGGACCAAGTAAAGAGTGTTCCTAAGTAAAGGGAGATTATGAAGAGTCTGCAAGCAACTCTCAGTCTGGGGTGACTNTTTTTTGGTCTTTTTGAGACAGGGTCTCCCTGTAGCCCCAGCTGTCCTGGAACTCACTCTGTAGACCAGGCTGGCCTTGAACTCACAAAGATCCACCTGCCTCTGCCTCCCAAGTGCCAGGATTAAAGGCGTGTGCCACCACACCCAGATTTCTTGGTCTTTTTTGAGACAGAATGTTCCCGTAGCCCCAGGAACTCTTTATGTAGACCAGGCTGGCCTTGAATTCACAGAGATCAGCCTACCTCTGCCTCTGGAGTGCTGGGCTTAAAGGTCTGCACTACACGCCAGGCTCAGGAATGGAATGTAGATCCTTCTGCCCCTACCTCCCTCAGGCTGGGATTACAGGTGTGAACCAATGTACCCTCTTTATCACGTCAATGGAACTGGCCTGATGCTAAAACAAATGAAATGGCTTGGTAGTTGTCAACTGAATCTTTATGGGGAACCATTATTGATGACCAAAGAGAATGGAAGAGTAGGGGCAAAGCAAATTAATCCATTGCCAGCTGCTTCCCTTTGAATACATCCTTACTGGCAGAGAATTCCAGGATGAATAACATCTCAGTTTGTACAAGACTACATGGTGAGTTTCAGGCCAGCCTGGACTACACAGTCATATCCTGTATCAAACAAAAATATTCCAGTGGTCACATATAACACATGTGGAACAGGCTCAGTAACAAAATTTTGTAATCTATTGAGCAACCAAATGTTATAGTAGATTTTCTGTTGCTATAACAAGAAAGTTGAGATTGGGCAGTTCATAAAGGAAAGATTGTACTGCTCATGAATCTGGAGGTGGGGGTGGTCAAGGACTGCATCTGGTAAAGGCCTTCTTGCTGTCAGGAAGTCTCTTAGAAGGGTTAAGTGGACAGCTTTGTGACTAGGTATTGGGATGGAACACATGGCTATAACCCAGGACTAAGGATATGGAAGCAGAACGAGTGTGTTTATGGCCAGCCTGGCCTACATATGGAAATTCTGTCATGAAATAAAAGAGTGCCCTCTTCCTAGCACTTGGGATGCAGAGGCAGTTGGATCTTTGTGAGTTCAAGGCCAGTCTGGTCTACAGAGTGAGTTCCAGGACAGGGAGACTCTGTCTCAAAAAGACCAAAACAAACAAACAAACAAACAAACAAAGAGTGCCATCTTCCATAGACGTATTGTAGGTTTCCCAGTAGAGTTGACCTCCATTCTTACATGTTTCTCTTTTGGGTCCAGCAGGTTCTGATGCAAGGTCTGGTGACAACCTTCTGGCTGGCAGGGTTTGACCGCGGCACAGCAGCACATCCCAGGACAGGGCACAGGAATCAAAACACAGAACATTTTTACTTTCCATGTTTACTACTGAGAATTTTATTATCTGCTTCAGTTCACTTTTATTTCTGAAAATACTTTTGTCATATGGTGTGTGTGCATGTGTATTAAAAATAACTCACCCCGGATGTTTGACACATGCCTGGACATGCCCCTTCCGCTTTCAGCTCCCTTGCATACTTCCTGGTCGTTCGCCTTGCCCTTGACACCGCTGGCTCCTTTTCGGCAACATTTACTTTCCCTTCTTGGTTTGCCAGATTTTTTTCAGTGCTGGGTGGGGATTGAACCCATATACTTAAAGAGCTGGCCGACCTCACAGTGTTAGGTTTATTCAAACCCGAGTCAGAAAATCCCTGCACTGACAAAGGAACAGCAAAGAATGCAATATGCAAACGGGCGTTTATTGCGAGCCTGGCTAGCCAGGGTCAAGCCACCTTTCTAACGCGCAGGTCGGGATAAGCTAGGCAAGACCCTGAACAAAAGAGTAGGGTTGCATTTATAGGTCCTTCAGGCCTTTGTCCTGAAGCCCGCAGTTTTTTTGGCCAATCATTTTGTATTAGCACATACAATTGTAACCTATCAATTTAGACATGCCTTACCTATTATCCAATGGGCTTAACAATTAACATTGCATAGTTCCTGCTCAAGCAGTGAAACCTTCCAACTGTCACTTAGATAACAGCTTTGAACATTTGCGTGTGGGCAGGGTTTAGCAAGCCATGAGTAAGCTACTTTGGGCTGTAATTAGAAACTTTCCTCCTGACGGCCTGGTTTCTCTTGTCACGTCCATTGGGGTCTGTCCTTACATTCCCCCCTTTTCTAGTTACAATGAAGATGATCCTCATGCTGGGGTTTATCCTGGGGCTTGATGGGGGGGTGGAGCCCCGTACATAATTTTGAACAGGGCTAGCCCCTTGACATAAGGAGTGTTTCTGGCCCAGAATACCGTGAAGGGAAGGAGAGTCACCCAGTCCCTGCCAGTCTCCAAGCATAATTTGGATAAAGTCTCCTTTAAGGTCCTGTTTATTCTTTTTACCTGTCCAGAGCTCTGGGGATTATATTTACAATGTAACTTCCAATTAGTTCCCAGAGCTTGAGTAAGCCCTTGCAAGACTCTGCTTATGAAAGCTGGCCCATTATCTGACCCTATCTGTTCCGGAACCCCATATCTGGGAATCACTTCCTCTAAGAGTACTTTAATGACTGTTTTACTGTTTTTCCTCTTAGTTGGAAAAGTTTCCACCCAACCCGAAAAGGTATCTACCATAATGAGTAAGTAGCGGTATCTATACATTCCAGGTCTTACCTCAGTGAAGTTTATCTCCCAGCTCCTCCCAGGACTTCTTCCCACCTCCCTAGTACCTGTAAACTTTATTTTCAAACTAAGGCCAATTAATATCCAAAAATCCCAACCATGAAGTAAGCTGATTGTCAAGTATAAGAAATGAATGTAAGTAACATTTATGTAAAACCAATTTGTAAGTATCTATGTTCGTATTTTGAACAACCCAAGGTTCCCATAGTCCAATTGGAGAAGCTTGTATGTACAAGCATGTTGATCAAATAAGAGTCCAGTCTATATTGCGTAGTTTTACAATTTGCCCCAGTCTCTCCGCAGCCCTTACATTCTACCATGCCTCCTCTTCTGCAAGTTGTTCCCTAGGCTTTGGGAGAGGGGCACAAGTGGGTGAGAAGCAAAGCAGTGTTTTCTCTGGAGATGTCATTTTGGACTCTAGTCAGGTTGTTCCCCTTCATGGGTTGACATCTTATCCAGGTTACCTTTTTTTTTTTGTTTTTTTTTTTTATTAATTTTTATTTATTTCTGTATGTGTACGAATGTATTGTCTGCATGCAAGTCTGTGCACCCGTGTCGTGCCATGCCGCCGAGGTAGAAGAGGGCTCGGATTCCCCTGGAGCTGGAGTTCTCCTGGAGTTGGAGTTTTCAGACGGTTTCTCAGCCGCCATGTGGTGCTGGTTATCCATATCCTCTAACAAAGCACAAGCTCTTAGATGTACATAAAAAAAAAACATTATTATTGTGGCAAGCTAAGCTGTGAGCACAGGACAAGCAGTGTTGGATGGTTTGTAATCCTCAAAAAGCTGGTTTCTCTATAAAGGATGAAAAGTTTTATTGTACTATATACATCTAACCACTGGAGGATGTAAGCTTGTGGCATCAGCCTTGAATTATTCCTCCGAAGGAGAAGGCTAATAGCCAAATAGATTTGGGATATATATATAGACACATGGCTGCCACTGTTGCACAATTCTCCAGCTCCAGGCAGTTGAGGTGGTGGCGATACTGAAAAGAGGAGTCTTTCTTAACTCAAGGAGACCAGTATTTTCGCTTTAGTGTTGTGGCCTTGGTAACACTCTCCTGGCATTTCAGAGGCCAACTGACATTAGCAAGTGTGGCTGGATAGCTTTATGCTCGTCAACTTGGCACACCTGGGTTGAGGGAGCCTCAATTGGGGATTGGCTCCATTGGATTGGCTTGTGGCCACATCTGTGGAGTATTGTCTTATAGGCAATGTGGAGGGCTCAGCCCACAATGAATAGTGCACCCTGGGAAGGTTGTTGTAGTAAGAAAGGTGGCTGGGCTTAGCTGAGGGGAGGCAAGGCCGGTGACAGCACTTCCTCCACTGGCCTGATGCTCGCTACTGCCTCCAGGTTACCTGCCCTGTGTTCTGTCCTTGGGCTCCCATAATGATGGAACATGTGCCCGGCGACTTTTACGAATGTACCACCCTTTCCTCACCCACGTTGTGTCAGTGTAGAGTGCTTTTTGATCCCCGCAACATGGCAACCACCGGACAGCAAAAGTTCCAGAAGAGGCGTGGTCATATATGCTGGACGACCTGACCTTGGTGTTTTGGGGAAGGGATTGTGGAGGCATATGGAACTTGGGGCCTTTCGGGCAGCCGCTCTTGAATGCCTACAGATTGTTTGCTGTGAGCTGTGGAAGAGTTTTGCTACCGACGTTTGGTGAGATGGAGGCCTGGCATGGTCGGTTTGTAGTTTCAAGCCCGAGGAGCAGCGATCCTCAGGCTGTGTATCTTGTTGGTTCTGTCAGCCTGAGCTGAATCACCTCCGTAAGTACAAGAGACAGAACCTGCCGTGAAAAATCTTTGTGTACTGGGACAATTGGTGCTGGTTAGCTGGGGCTGAAAAATCAGCTGTAAGTAAAGAGACGCGCACACGTGTGTGAATCTATCTGGGAAGAATTTCTTCAGGTCAGCACACAGAAGCTATGTTCCAGAAGGGGCCCGAGCCTCCATGCCAAGCCAGAAGCAGGACTTGGTAACGTGTAAGAGTCTCCTATATGGTTCCCGTGTTGAAATTTGAGGGGGTCACAGAGAGTAGCTGAGGCTTGGCACTGAGAGGTCAGGAAAGACCATTGGTGGAAGTGCACCTTGGTTGCAGTGAAGACCCCTAGATTACAGGGATCATGGAGAGAAGCTGAGGCTTTGCACCAGGAGAGGTCAGAAGAGACCATTGGTGAAGGCGCTGCCTCAGTATCAGTGGTGACCCCAGCTTTTTGGAGATGCCAGGACCGTGGGATGACCACCAAGAGCAGCAGCAGGTGTGGAATGGAGTTGGCCTGGGTCTGTGAGATGAGCTGTGTGTGCCACAGACGGCCGAGTCAGAGAGGGGGAGCTGCCGAAACCCTTTGGAGCCCAGAAGATCGTGAGTGAGTCCCAGGTGTCCAGCCTTGAGCTACTTCTACTTGCAGGACTTAGGTTTTGTTTGAGAGTACCTGATTCTTCCCTTTGAAATAAGACAGTACTTGTTTTGGATTTTACAGCAGCCCACAGTTAAGAGACCTTTAATAGACTGAACTTTTTTAAGTGTTTGGACATTTTAAGGACTGTGGGGCTTTTAAGTTGTACTGTCTTAGGTTGTGATTGTTAACATCATACTTTGGGGATAAGAACTGGAAAGGTGGTGGTTAAATAGTGATGTGTTTTGTGTGTCAAGTTGACAAGGAGTCAATTGTGCTGGATAGCTTTACTGTCAACTTGACACACCTGGGTTGAGGGAGCCTCAATTGGGGAATTGGCTCCATTGGATTGGCCTGTGGCCACATCTGTGGAGTATTGTCTTGATTATCAGGCAATGTGGGAGGGCCCGGCCCACAATGAGTAGTGCCACCCTGGGCAGGTTGTTATGTACTGTATAAGAAGTCAGGCTGGGCTTGAGCCAGGGGAGCAAGCCAGTGAACAGCATTCCTCCATGGCCTGTGCTTCAGCTCCTGCCTCCGGGTTCCTGCCCTGAGTTCCTGCCTTGGGCTCCCTAAGTGATGAACTGTGACCCAGGAGATGTAAGCTGAATAAACCCTTTCCTTGCCAAGTTGGTGTTGGTCAGAGTGTTTTGTCACAGCAATGGAAGACAAACTAGGACAGCAAGTAAAGTCTCAAAACATTTTTTTCATGCTTACACCAGGTCTTCAACAACAGGACCTACTGCCTTTCTCCTTGCAGATATCCCATTTTTTATAGGTAAAATGCCTTTATAAATTGGGGGGCCTTGGATCCCCTAGCCAACATCTCCTTGGCAGAACAATCCATTGCTGCCATCAGAGCTCTCCTGTATTAACATATTTTGTTCAATTGCACAGCTTATAATTTACTATTATATTTGGCTCTAAATAGAGGATTATCCTTTCATAGTTCCCATGCCTATCAGTCAAATTAAAGAAGGTAGTTATACCTGTTTTATAAGAAGTTACCACTAGAGCAGTTGGCTCTAATTTACAGTTGGGGAATGACTTCATTACCATATTTTTTTCTATGGGAGAGGCAGGAAAGTTTCTCAGTATCTGGAATGTAAACTTCATTAGACCACATTATAAACAGATATTTCAAATAGAATTTAGAGAGATGCTCAGTATCTGTGACTCAGGCAATCTGAGGTTTCTTTTTCTTTAATATTTAGATGGGTCAGCCTCTCTGCTCACTTTTCCCAGTCCATCCTGCCCAGCCGAAAGTTGTGCGTTTTCAGGCATTTAGGTTGGTGTTTTTACCTGTGGGAACATACAAATCTCCTCCCATTGTTAGTTTCAAGACCTCAAAATTAAAAATTTATCAACAGGTTTGGAATATAGAAGGAATAATATACCACCTCCCTCTTTTTTGATCAATAGATGCCTAAATTGTATTACAAATACCCATAAACAGGAGCCAAGGTGTAAGTTTTCATCAAATTTACCCAAACATTTTATCTTTGACTGTATGCTTATTTGGGAAGTGAACTCAAACTTAATTTTCTTCAAATTATTCTACAAGTAAAGGAAAAATGTTACAAGGTGATACTGTATAACACAGAAAAATACAGAGACCATTTGTGTACCTTAACCCCAAAGTTATTGTTGGAAATTCAATACAGATTACAAATAAAACAACATTTTATATTCCCCATTAGTTCAAATGTATTACTGTTTTAAACTGTAAACCTTACAAGGTGGGTTTTAATAGCTGTCTTTCTCCAAGCTCTTGGCCTTTTCCAGGCCTGGCATGAAAACCTGCTTTAAATATCTTTCAATATCTAGTTCTTAATAAAAATTTTTACAGTTCTTTCCATCAGTTAATTAAAGACTGGCTAGATATGCCCCATGAGAAGTTGTTACCATCATTACCATCTTGATTTTTTTTAAATACCCCAAAACTTATTAACACTTTAATACAATGAAAACCTGGTTGCACCTTTGTTTTAGATGTTGAAAGAGTATAACCAGTGTAGATCCATTATTTTAAATTTTAATAGATAACCCATAACCTTTGTTGCCCATTCCTCAGATTTTAAATTACAGCTTTGGGAAGAAAAAGGAGGGGAGGGCATTATCACATACTTACAGAAGGCAGGAAATGTTTAAATCAAACTCACCAGAATTGGTTTCATTCAGAATGTTACATTTTAACCAAGGAAGAAGCTAAAGAATAAGGTGTCAAAAAAACCCCATTCATTCCTACCAAGGCAGTACAAAACCAAGGCAATTAAGCAATGAACAATACCAAAAAACATTTTAGACTGTTTCATTGGAGGGAAGAAATTGCAGTCTACAGGCATCCAGGGGAAGCTGTGTGCCACTGTTCATGGTGGCACAGCTGTCAAAAGCCTGGCTAGGTAGAAGAAAGGAAAACAAATATCTGGAAAACAGCTCAAAAGGAAACTGAAGTTAGAATACCTGCAACTTTAAAACAGTTTAATTTGGAGATCAAATCCAGTTTTAACAGATAACAAATAAAACCTTTAGATAATCAGTTTAGAATTTTTTTAAAGGAACTTATGAACCCGGGTTCAAATTAGGCCTTTGAAAAAGTTTAAGAGGCATTCCAAAAATAAACTTAATTTATGTGCACAGTACAGAATGAAAGAACTTTGAAGTGGCCACTTTTAACAGAAACCAACACAGAAGAACACACATGACACAAATCTCAGACACATGAGAGAACAGTTACACAGACAGCTTGCACAGACATATGACTTAATACAATGAGAGATTTCCTTTTTTGCCACACCAACTCCAGTGTCGCCTCTGTGAGCAATGACGAAAGTCATATTCGAGGCAGGCGGGGGAGCAAAGTCCTTCGAGGCCTGACCACCTGGAGGTCCCTGGCAGAGTGCTAGGCCTTGGCCATTTCCTGATGTACTCCTAAGATGTCACGCTTCCTTGGTGCTGGGCTTGGCATGCTGTCTTTCTTAGTTACAATATACTTTCTGAATACAACAAAGTCCTCTCTCAAGTTTAATTAAATGTTTCTTATAGACAAAGGACAGAGTTACCTAGATGTTCCGGGAGATGGCAATAATTGCCAAATACCTCCCCCAGTTTTAGGCCACTCTTGGAGCAGAAACTTTCTGTAAATCTTAGTCAAATTAAATATAAAAATATTTTTGTGTACGACCCTCCTTTCTTAAAAGCTCTTGCAAAAATTCATTAAAAAACAATATTACATTGGGTAATATCAGACCAATTACAAAATAATAAATTATTTGAAGAAAGTTCAAAATAGGATAATCAGGTAAGAATGATGTTTTATATCATGACTGTTACTGAGTAAAATGGGAATTCCAGTGGCAGTCGTGTACGACGGGAGGCATTATTTAATTAAAGGCAGATGGTGGGCTCCTCCTTTAAGAAAAAATAACATACAAAGGGTCCCTGATTCTCCCCCTCCTTTCACAGGAACATATAATGAATGGGAAGATAGAGGGTTAATATAGATGGGCAGTGGGTCTTTTACTATACTTTAAACTTCATGCAAAAATTGCTAAGAGCTAGGCCTCCTTGGCGCTTGTTAACCCCACAGCAAAAACAAACTATTATTAATCAAATATACAATACTAAATGGTGGCATTGCCCACACTGTACCAAAGCGAGACATGTTGAAAAATTGACTCTAGGTGCATTACAATTGGCCTGAGCCATTTCCCTATGCTCCCAGCAAAAGAAAGCCCTGAATCTTGACTCGGATTACATTTTAACTGGCCCGAGCCATTTCCCTGGGAGACAGAAAAAGAAAACCTTAAGATCACAAATTAAAGTTAATTTTAGTGATAAAGTAATAATAAAAAGAAAAGCCACAATCTCTCAGTTCTTAAAAAGTTTTGTTCCAGACTTGTGCCTGCGGTTTTGTGACCATTGTCTAAACTTAAAAATGTATTATGCTGTAATCTGCCAACTGTGACCTATGACTATGTACTTTGGTTAATGTATGAAAATTGAATTATTAGTAACCTGTCCAGTAGTTCTGGAAAGTTTGCCAACTCTCCTTGCTGTTTCTTCTTGAATGTACTATAAAATCACTGCCTTGAGCTAAGTAAAATCGCAGCAGATCCAAAAGCCTCTCTTGGTTTTTCTTCTGTATGTCGTCACTGAACCTGTGTTTTCCTGTACACCAAGGACTCTGTTCTCCCACAGTTGAAGACCCCCGGTGGGCTTAGTCTGTGGCACTTCTTCTTTTTTTTAAATCTTATACAATAACTTGATGTCAAGGCACAGAAAGTTCTCAGTTTTCTGGTCTACTGTACACCTTGGCTGTGCAGGGCTGTGGAGCCATTAATTTTTTTATTGTCACCTTTTCACACAATCATATAGGGTTTAAGCAGAGCAGCCACAGTGGGCCCAGCATTGCTGTGGCCGCCTCTCACGCCCAGAGCCAGTGGCGGGCGCTGCGCAAACTGGAGCCAAAGCCAGTGGCCGCCCACGCACACCGCAGCCCGGCTCCCTCCCGGAGCGCAGCCCACCCTCCCCGGTCCTGGCAGCCACAGCTCCCTTCCCCTCACCTCCTGCTCTGCTCCTCAAGGTTGCGGAGCACAGCCCTCGGCCATGCTGGCCTCGCGCCCCAGCCCCCTAGATAAGATAAGCACTATTTTACACTACCTTTAGAAAAAATTTTTTGAGAACACCTTTTTTTTTTTAACATATTTAGCAAGAAGGCGGAAGCTAGGACCCTGGGCTGTAGGGCAGGTTTTTAGCAAATGGCCAGGGGAGGAAGGGTTCCTCTCACAATTTTTCTGAATAATTTCTTCCATATCAGACTTTCTCTTTTCTTTCTGGGCCCCTAGTGGCGTGGAGGTCCTGGGCTGGCGCAGCGTCGGCGGCTGCAGGAATCCCAGGGCTTTGGGATGGGGCGGCAGCTGCCGCTCCACAGGCCCCGTTCCATTACGCAAAGAATTTTTTAAGATCTTTTCCTTAACCCTAATTCCTCGCATCCTAAGAAACTCCTTAAGACCCCTTTAAAAAATTATGTTTGTCCAATGTCTGTCCCATAGTGGGAAACAAATACTAAGAATGCCAACAGCAAACAAAACGAGACTCCTATCACACACTAGTCAGTAAGCCACAGAGTCAGTCTCAAGGTTCTGCACTCGCTGGGACCGGTCCTCCTCTCACTCAGGTGCGCACCACATTCACCACCACTACCTGGGGAGCTCCTGAATCCGCCTGAATGGTGTCCACGTGGTTTTGACTTCCAGGAAGGGGAATTCCTCCAACCTCTTGCCTAGCGCCAGGTTACCTGGAGAGGAGTTCCTCTCAAAACCAGGAGGTATAAAGATCCTCAAAGCCAGGGAGTCCAGATACAGATCAGATACAGGAAACCGGCCGGTGCACGTTACGGGCCAGATTCCTGTGTCCATTTATCGGTGGGAGATCTCGGTGGGACCTCCAATGTTAGGTTTATTTGAACCCGAGTCAGAAAATCCCTGCACTGACAAAGGAACAACAAAGAATACAATATGCAAACGGGCATTTATTTCGAGCCTGGCTAGCCAGGGTCAAGCCTCCTTTCCGACTCGCAGGTCAGGATAAGCTAGGCAAGACCCTGAACAAAAGAGTTGGGTTACATTTATAGGTCCATCAGTCCTGATCCACCTGTCAAGTTTAACAGCAAGTTCTTAGTAATGAAGGAATTAACTTAAAAAAAATTATTTATTAATTTTAGTTCATGTGTATGCGTGTATTGCCTACATGTATGTAAGTGCTCCCAAGTTATGCAATGTCTGAAGAGGTCAGTAGAGGCCTTCCGATTCTTCAGGAACTGGAGTTTGGACAGTTGTTAGCTGCCATTTGGGTGCTGGGAATTGAACCTCTGCAAGAGCAGACAGCCAGTGCTCTTAAAAGCTGAGCTATCTTTCCAGTCCCTGGACTTCTTCTTTTTTTTTTCTCTCTTCTTTCTTTCTTTAGTCCCAGCTGAGCTAGAGCTCAGTATGTAGACCAGGCTGGCCTTGAACTCACAGAGATCGCCTGCCTCTGCTTCCTAAGTGCTGGGATTAAAGGTGTGTCCCACCACACCTGGTCCTGGACTTCTTTTCATTTATTTCCTTTTTATTTATGTGTGTGGGAGGGTATTTTGTGTATATTAATTCAGGTGCCCTTGGAGGCCAGAAGAAGGCCCTGAATCCCCTGCTGCTGGAGTCACAGGGTTTGGGAGGTGCCCGGTGTGGGTGCTGGGAACCAACCTGGATCCTTTGCAAGAGCAGCAACTGCTCTTAATTTCTGGGCTATCCCTCCAGCCCCCAAGAGCTGACTTAAAAAATGTATGTGTGTGCCGGAGATTGAACCCAGTGCTAGGTAAACAATCCCACTAAATTATTCCCCTCACCTTCTTTCTTAGTGAGATTCTAAGGGTCTCACTAAGGTGCTCAGGTTGATCTTGAACTACTCCAGAGTCTCTCTGTAGCCCCAGTTGGCCTGGAACTTGCTATGTACACTGGGGTGGCCTTGAGCTCCTAGAGATTGAAAGAGAGGCCCACACTGACTCCATTTTGAGTATAGCTGCCATTTTAAGCAATTACTGAAACCTGCCTAATGCAGAAAAAGGTTGATTGCTCAAAGACAGTTGCTCAAGGCCTCAAGAACAGCCAACTTAAACTTGTTAAAGATAACTGTTGGTATGTGAGGGCAGATGGACTGATCTAACATTTCCTCATTCCAGTTGCAGGATTGTGTGTAAAGATAACTGTTGGTATGTGGGGTGCTGTTGGACTGACCTAACCATGAGCGTAAGCCTGTTATTATCCAATAGGGCTAGAAGTTACCAAACCCCGCTAAAATTCCCCTAGACCCTGTATAAAAGGCCTGCGAGCCAAGATATCGGGGTCGGAGCCTTTTCCTTCCCACCCCAGCATGCTGGTTTACTTTTTCCTGAAATAAAGTCTTGGTTTTCCATCCTTCGGTGTGCCTGCTGTGGATTCTCGAATCCTAACATCTTGGAGGTCCCTCCGAGATCCCCCAAAGACCACTGGAGGGACTAAAGACTTTTGGCCGGCCGTGTCTTTTGGGTAAGAGTGAGCTCAATTCTTTTTTCAATTCTTTTTTTACTTTGGTTTTGGTTATTTTGGTTAAACTCGAGTTTCTGGTTTGGGGTGCTTGGATAGGAGAAACTGGATGTAGTAATGCTCCTTGAGCGCGGAGATGGGGGACGCCCCAGATCTCCACTGGTAGAGTGCGAACAGGGGGTTCACCTCCAGCTTTAGAGTGTGAATAGTGGGTTCACCTCAGCGATTTGGAATTCGGGCGAGAGGTCCGGATTTCTGGCTCTGGGGCTGATAGCGGGTCAGCTCTGTGCGTGCAGCATTGTTTCTCTTCGTGTCTGTATAGTCTTTGTTGTTGGGCCCTTATTCTGTCTGCTGCTTTTATCTTGTTTCTCTGAGATTGCTTTCATTCTCATTCTCTGGGATCTCAGGATGGGAAATTCTAAATCTACCCTGATTTAAAGGAGGTATCTATGTCTTGTGTTTATGGTAACCATGTGCCAAAGATTCATGTAGCTTGTTATGCATCTAAGTTTATGTGGGTGTGTGTGTTTGTAATTCAGTTATTGTATTTGTCTCATGTTCGTTCTGTCAAAGTGGCCACTTCAAGTTTCAATCCTTAATGTGCACAGAATGATTTCGTTTTGGCATGCCAGACTAGATATGCACGTGCAAAGTTTAAAAATTGATATTTAAAATTCATTTAAAGGCCTAAATTTGGATACTGTAGTCATCTAAATTTATTGTTTCAGTCTCTCAAATGCTTCACAACAGGTTGTAGTTGTCTATAGGAATCAGCCTCAGAGCTGACTGTTTAAAGATCCCATTTTGGTTTGTGTTTACTTTCAAAAGGTAACTTGCTTGCTTTGGAATTATCTATTCTTTTTTGAGATCTTTGTGGACTAGATTCAGGACTGGAAATAGATTCTTGGACTGGATTTTGTTTTGGGTGGGGCAGTTTTGTTTCCCCTTGGGACCGGGTATGATGGTGCACACCTTTATTCCCAGTCCTTGGGAGGCAGAGGCAGGCAATTCTTTGTGAGCTCAAGGTCAGCCTGGTCTACAGAACAAGTTCCAGGCCAGCTGAGACTAAGGGGAGACCTTGTCTCAAAAAGGCCAAAAAAAATAAATAAATAAAGTGAAAGCATGTGTGTGAGCATTGGTAATTCCCACATGGATGGAAATTACACATGTGTATGTGACTATTGGTAATTTTCCACCTGAAGTAAATAACTTGGTGTTAGAGAAAATAAATACCAGGTAGCTGTCTCCATTAAAATACTTCTTGGCCTTGGGCAGGTTCTCAAGGGACTCAGCTCCTGGCCACAGGTTGTGTACCATACACACAACTCTGGCTAGAGAGTGGGAATCCCCGGTGCTTAAGGTCCCTGCCTTACTCCCAATCCCATCTGGTCAATGGGCTGGGCCTTAGGTGTAAGGGTTATTTTTGGGTAAAAGGATGCATCAAGCATATTGGAGCCAGTAAGAGGGATGTGGACAAGATGAATGTGCATGTTTGAGATGGCTGGGGCTTACTGTCCCTGCACTGGAAGGAGGCGTTGATGTTTTCTAGGCAGAGAAGGTATGGAAAGGCTGAACAAGGGACTGGAATTGTGCTGTTTTTACTGATGGAAGAAGGGAGAAGCCTATTCTGAGTCTCTGATGAGAAAAAAGGTGGGTTAGAGATTTTTGTGATGCATCAGACAGGGCTGGAGGTTGGTCATAGGAGGGCCATTTCTCATCTCTCTCCACCTGCACTTGCTTCAGACTCAAGTCACATTTGAACCCTGACTGCTCTGGTGACCACTGCTCAGAGGTGGGTCACTTTAATGTTCACACCCACTTAGAGCCCCACAGTAGATTCTGGATCAGGACCCCGGAGACAGGCTCATCTGGGAAGGTGACTTCCCTTGTCTCTAATGACCCAGTAGGGTGCCTGTCAGTAGCTGAGAGAAGCTGCTTTATGAGCAGCACCTTGTTTAAAACATGTATTTACAAAAATCTACCCAGTTGCTATCTCAAAGGACCAGAGATAATCTGCTTCTTACAGGCTAGTAAAATTTGCATCAGCAGTCTGCCTTGGGAGGAGGTCTTTAGAGCTTGGAGAATTTCTGAGTGCTCTGGAGGGCACACGTGGCAACCTTTCCATCTTTGCTAGAGACTGATTTTGGGGTCTGGCATCTGGATCAGTTGTAAGGACAGACCCCAATGGACGTGCAGAGAGAAACCAGGCTGTCAGGAGGAAAGTTTCCTGTTACTGCCCAAAGTAGCTAATTCATGGCTCGCTTAACCCTGCCCACAAGCAAATGTTCAATGCCATTGTCTACGTGACAGTTGGCAAGTTTCACTGCCTACCAGCAAATGTTCAAAGCTGTTGCCTACATGACAGCTGGAGGGTTTCGCTGCTTGAGTGGGAACTATGCCATGTTAATTGTTAAACCCATTGGATGATAGGTAAGGCATATTTAAACTGATAGGTTGCAACTATATGTGCTGGTACAAAATGGTTGGCCAAAAAAAACATGGGCTTCAGGACAAAGGCCTGAAGGACTTATAAATATAACCCAAACCTTTTGTTCAGGGTCTTGCCTAGCTTATCCTGACCTGCGTGTCAGGGATGAGGCTTGACCCTGACTAGCCAGCTCTGCAATAAATGCCCATATTGCATTCTTTGCTGTTCCTTTGTTGGTGCGGGGGTTTTCAGACTTTTTTCGAATAAACCTAACATTGGAGGTCCCACTGAGATCTCCCACTGATAAACGGACACAGGGAATGGGCCTGAGTCTGAAAACTTGCACCGGCTGGTGTCCTGTATCTGGTCTGTATCTGGTCGACCCTGACTGGGAAGGAGAGGGGCTCCTTCTAGGAGGTTTTTACACCTGGCTTTGAGAAGAACTCTTCTCCAGGCAACCTGGCGTTAGGCAAGGGGTTGGAGGAGTTCCCCCTCCTAGAATTGAAGACCACGTGGACGCCGTTTGGGCAGATTTGGGAGCTCTAAGATACTGAAGGTGAATGTGGTGTGCACCTTAGTGATAGAAGGACTGGTCCTAGCGACTGCAGAACCATGAGATTAGCTCAGTGGTTTACTGAATGGTGTGTGATTGGAGTCTCATTCTCGTTTGCTGTCAGCATTCTTTATATTTGTTTCCTGCTGTTTGTCCTTCCCAATATGGGTCAATCTGTATCTACTCCTAAAGATTTGCTCCTAAGGCATTTTTCAGAGGTCCAGAAGAAAGCTCAAAACATGGGCTTTGTGATCAGAAAGGGTAAGTTTGACACTTTTTGTTCCTCAGAATGGCCTGCCTTTGGAGTAGGATGGCCCCCGGCCTGATCCCTTTCCCGGGATGTTATTGCATTGGTCGAAGGGATTGTAACAACCAGGAAAACTCGGGTATCCTGACCAAATCCCTTATATCAGAATATGGGAAGTTCTCCTTGACGAGCCTCCTGAGTGGCTTGCTCCACTCTTAAGCCCCAACACACCCCTTCCCATCCTGGCTCTTGAGTCCCAAAAGACCTCAGCAGAGTCCAGGACCCCATACCCCCTGCCTCAGCCCCCTGAACCCTTGCCTCCACAGAAACTCGTCCTCCCGGAATCGCAACCTTCCCTTCTCGATGATCTTGAGGTGGAAGTCAAGAGGCCCCCCCTTATGCTCCCCAATCACAATCCTTGACTCCTAGGAACCCCCGACTGCACGGGACTCCTCCGAAGAGCGACGGCCTAACCCTCCAGACCCGGAAGAGGCTCCCCATCGTCTCCGCCCCCGCGCGGCCAGCCACGTGGACCCTGTTTCCTCCACCTCCGACCCCCCTGAAACAGTTCCCCTCCTACCACTGTGCGCCATCGCAGGCACAGGTCTTGGAGGTCAACAGTATCAGTACTGGCCCTTTTCCTCTAGCGATCTGTATAATTGGAAGTCGCAAAATCCCCCATTCTCACAGGACCCTAAAGGTCTTACAGGGCTGATAGAATCTATTATGTTCACTCATGCACCTACCTGGGATGATTGCCAACAACTTTTTTTTTTTTTGGTCTTTTTGAGACAGGGTCTCCCTGTAGCTCCAGCTGGCCTGGAACTCACTCTGTAGACCAGGCTGGCCTTGAACTCACAAAGATCCGCCTGCCTCTGCCTCCCGAGTGCTAGGATTAAAGACGTGCGCCACCACTCCCGGCAATTGCCAACAACTTTTAAGAACTCTTTTCAGCACTGAGTAAAGGGAGAGAATTGTTCTGGAGGCCTGAAAGAATGTGCCAGGAGAAGATGGCCACCCTACAGCCCTCCCCAACTTGATCCATGAAGTCTTCCCATTAACTAGACTGGACTGGGACCATGGGACAGTCGCAGGTAGGGAGCGTCTCCGAGTCTACCACCAGACTCAAGTAGTAGGTTTCTGGCAGCCGCCAGGCGGCCGACCAATTATTTAAAGGTATGAGCAATTGTACAGGGGGAAACCGAAAGCCCGGCCGTCTTCCTAGAACAATTGTATGACGCCTATAGACAATACACTCCACTGGACCCCGAGAATGAGGTTAACTGCCCCAAAGTCCTTTTCTCCTTCATAAGCCAATCCGCATGGGACATAAAAAAGAAACTCAATTCTAGAGAAAATATTGGGACCATGACCATAGGTGAAGCCCTACAAGTAGCAGAAAAGGTATATAACACCCAGGAATTGAAGGAAGAGAGAGAGGATAGAATAAGAAGGGAGGACAGAGATTATCAGACAAAGAAAAACAGGTGAACTCAAAAGGAAATGGTAAGGGTTCTTTTGGCAGGAGCTGGGAGGACAGCCCCTCCGCCTGATCAGAAAGGAGGGGCTCGCCGCCAGTGATTGGGCGAGGACCAGTGTGCTTACTGCAAGAGGCTTGGACATTGGAAAAATGAGTGTCCAGAGCAGAGGAGGGAAAGAGGCAGGTTGAGAGAAGAGAGAAGGACCAGCCACAGAGAGGAAAAGAGAGAGGGAGACTGGGCTAAGGTGCTAGTAACAGGGGAAGAGGACTGAGGGAGATGGGTCTCAGATCCCCTCCCTGAGTCCTGGGTAATGATGTACGTGGAGGGGAAACCCGTGGGATTTATGGTTGATATTGGGGCACAGAATTCTGTTCTTACCCAGGACCATGGTCAATTAAGAAAGGACAAAACAAGCATAGTGCAGGGGGCAACTGGGTCGAAGGCTTACCCATGGACCACCATTCGTAAAGTTGACTTAGAAAGACACCAGGTCATGCCCTCATTCCTGGTAGTCCCTGATAGTCCAGTGCCACTGTTGGGGAGGGACCTCCTGACCAAAGTCAGAGCCAGAATACATTTTGAACCAGGGGGAATCCAGGTCACTGATGGACAGGAACCCCATTACATATTTTGACCCTATACACCCATGATGAATACAGATTTTTCAGGAAGCCTGAGAACCTACAGGTGGCCCCTAACATGACCTACTGGATAGATAGATACCCCTCTGCATGGGCTGAGTTGATGGGTATTGGCCTCGCTAAACACATCACTCCAATAATTGTGGAACTGAAGGCCACCGCTCGACCAGTCAGAATAAAACAATACCCAGTGCCCAATGAAGCCCAGAGAGGCATCTCCCCACATATCCACAGGCTGTTACAGGTGGGGGTATTGAGGCCCTGTCGCTCTGCATGGAACACGCCTCTCCTACCCATACAAAAGCCAGGAGGGAAAGACTACTGTCCGGTGCAAGACTTAAGGCAAGTAAATGCGCGAGTGGAAGATATACATCCCACAGTGCCAAACTCATACACCCTCTTGGGACACCTGAGTCCTACCCTCCAATGATATACCACCCTGGACCTGAAGGATCCCTTCTTCAGTATTCCCTTGGCAGAGAGCAGCCAGGCTCTATTCACCTTTGAATGGAAAGAGGAAGGAAAAAGTCAACAACTGACATGGACTAGGCTGCCCCAAGTGTTTAATAACTCTCCAACCCTGTTCAATGAAATTTGGGGACAGGATTTAGAGCCCTTTAGAAAGGCTAACCCAGAGGGGACTCTGCTGCAGTACGTGGATGACCTACTGTTGGCAGCCCCATGCAGAGACAGTTGCCAGCAAATGACAGGCCATTTACTGACACTCCTAGGGGATTTAGGTTACCAGGCCAGTGCAAAGAAGGCTCAGATCTGCCAAACCCAGGTGACCTACTTAGGGTATAAACTGAAAGGTGGGGTCAGATGGCTGACCGAAGCTATGAAAGAAACCATCCTCCACCTGCCTACTCCTACTTCACTGAGAGGAGTTAGGGAGTTTCTAGGGTCAGTAGGCTTCTGCCGCCTCTGGATTCCTAATTTTGCAGAGATTGCTTGACCCCTCTATGAGGCCACCAAAGAGATCAAAATTTATGAATGGAAAGAGGGCCAACAGACAGCCCTTGAAAAACTGCGAGAGAGGCCCTCCTACACCCCCTAAAACCTTTTATCCTATATGCGGATGAGAAGAAGGGGGTGGCCAAGGGAGTTCTGACCCAAAAGCTCGGTCCATGGAAACGCTCAGAGGCATACCTGTCCAAACGCCTGGATGCAGTAGCCACGGGTTGGCCCCCATGCTTGAGAATCATAGGCATGGTTGCTCTTCTGGTAAAGGAGGTTGACAAGCTGACATTTGGACAGCAGTTATGAGTGATAACCCCACATCCCATTGAGGGAGTATTGACGCAACCCCTGGGTAAGTGGATAACTAATGCCCACCTCACGCACTACCAAGGCCTACTGCTAGATAGCCCTCGAGTGACGTTTGCCTGCCCCACCACCCTCAACCCAGAAAGCTTACTACCTATGCCAGAACAGAAGCCTCCGATTCACGACTGCCTGGAAATTCTGGCTAATACCACCCAAGTCCGCCCTGATTTGAGAGACGTCCCCCTGGAAAATTGCCCGGCTCACTGGTACACAGATGGAAGCAGCTACATACAGGATGGAGTGCACAGAGCCGGGGCAGCCATAGTAGATCAGGATGGGCATGTGGTGTGGAGTAGAGCCTTGGCCCCTGGTACGTCAGCACAAAAGGCTGAATTGATAGCTCTGGCTGAAGTCCTCGAGCAAGCGCAGGGACGACGCATCAACATCTACGCAGAGAGCACGTATGCATTCACCACCTCATATGTACACGGGGTTATCTACTGGGAATGGGGATTCCAAGCAGCAGATGGAAAAGAACTTAAAAACCTCGCTGAGATACAGCTACTGTTAAAAGCAGTAGACATGCCAAAGGTGGTGGCTGTCATCCACGTCCCGGGGCATCAAAAGGGCATGGGTACTGAAGCAACAGGAAACAGGAGAGCTGACAAGGAAGCCCACCTGATAGCCTGGAAAGGGACACCTCCGACTGCACTCTCCCTTCGGCTCCTGGACCTGGAACTCCCCACACGACCTCCGCAACCTCAACCGAGCTACCCAACTGAAGATTTACAGTGGATGAACAAAAGGTGGCCAACAGGGGGAGATTGAAGGGCAGAGGAGTGGTAATACACCCCGGAGGGTGTCCTTATTCTCCCAGGAGATCTCAGCATTTTCTTAGCACAGAATTTGCATAAGGCCACCCACCTGAGCAGCAGGAAAACTTCCAAACTATTCACATCAGCGCAACTGACTTTCCCAGAGCAGGCGGGACGATTACAACAGATCTCTGATGTGTGCCAAGCGTGCGCCCAAATGAAACCAGCCCAGCTGAGCGGGGTCCACACAGGTACTAGGGAGGTGGGAAGAAGTCCTGGGAGGAGCTGGGAGATAGACTTCACTGAGGTAAGACCTGGGAGGTATGGATACCGCTACTTGCTTGTTATGGTAGATACTTTTTCGGGCTGGGTGGAGGCCTTCCCAACTAAGAGGGAAACCAGTAAAACAGTCATTAAAGTACTCTTAGAGGAAGTGATTCCCAAATATGGGATCCCAGAACAGATAGGGTCGGATAATGGGCCAGCTTTCGTAAGCAGAGTCTTGTAAGGGCTCACTCAAGCGCTGGGGACTAATTGGAAATTACATTGTGAATATAATCCCCAGAGCTCTCGGCAGGTAGAAAGAATGAACAGGACCTTGAAGGAGACTTTATCCAAATTATGCTTGGAGACTGGCGGGGACTGGGTAACTCTCCTTCCCTTCGTGGTATTTTGGGCCAGAAACACTCCTTATGTTAAGGGGTTAACCCTGTTTGAGATTATGTACGGGGCTCCACCCCCTATCCTTAGAAGAGTTCTCTTGAGGCTGGAGGGTGTCCCAGAGTATCAATTGACCCTCACTGCTCTCTCCAAGATTCATAAACAAATCTGGCCCATGGTCAGGGCATTTCATGAGAGTAAAGAGGGAAGAACCCCGGGACATGATTATAAAGAAGGAGAAAGAGTTTGGGCAAAAAGACATAGTGCTAAGACCTTAGAACCCTGTTGGAAGGGACCCTATGTCATTCTCCATGTTACCCCCACTGCCCTTAAGGTCAATGGAATTGGGCCATGGATACACTCCTCCCACATCAGACGGGCAGGAAACCATCCAGAATGGAACGTACAACAACATCCAACAAATCCTCTCAAACTCCGACTAGTTCAAGACCCTGGAAGTCAGGCCCTCGTACTCTCCACGGCTTGTTAATGGTAACACTGACTCTCTGTATGACTCTAACCCTACTATCTAGAGTGGCCTCATCTGCTGACAACTGCAGCCCTCATCAGCCATTTAAGCAGATGTGGGTCATCCAGAGTGGAGAGAGCTACGAAGAATACAATACCACTGTATGTGAGGCAGCAGCACTACATCAGTGCTTCCCAGAATTGTATTTCTCTCTAGAACATGCATGGACAGATGGGGGATTCCAAAGACCCAACGTGATGAGGGCCTGGGCCACAATGAGGCGTAATGGTTTCTTCACATGCCCTGGTTATAAAACTAGAAAGGAAGGCAGTAAAAGGTGTGGGGGGACCGCTGCCTATTACTGTGCAGAGTGGAGTTGTGTGGATTCCACTGATGGATGCTGGAAATGGAAGGTAACTAATGAACTGATTAGAGTAGAGTTCGCGGCCCCTTTAAAGTGCAGTTCCTGGGGAGTAAACTACAGTCCTCACATGACCCTGTTAAAAATTACCTTTACCAACAAGGGAAAACAAGATGAACGCTGGACTAGTGGACTCAATCGGGGAGTAATGCAGTACGCCCGACCGTGGCATGGCCTCATTTTTCAAATCCTACTCAGAGTGGAGCCCTTATCTGAGTTGATGAGTCCAAACCCTGTACTAAGGAACCCCGGCAGATTAGGCTCTGGGGCTCCATGGTCAGTAAAAACCCAGACACAGAAGCCGGTAAAGGTCCAGGCATCCGCACTCCCCAACCCCACAGTCCAGGCATCCACAACCCCAACTCCACAATCCAGGTAACCACATCAATCCACACTCTGCCCAGTAGATCTCTTGAGTCCATTATGCAGGCCACATATATGGCCCTAAACCACACTGCTTCAAACCTGACTGAAGCTTGTTGGCTATGTTTTACTGCCTCTCCCCCATTCTATGAGGCAGTCGGGACCAATGGTTCCTATATGGTCAACACCACTGCTCCTCGTGGCGGGTGGGACCCTCGCCCTGGTGTTGGGATGACTACGACTCAAGTTACGGGCATGGGACTTTGTGTGGGAAATGTCCCTTCAAACAAAAGCAAGCTGTGTGCCCATACTATAACAACACCAGGTTGGAACAATTCTGTATGGGTAATACCAGATCAGGGCGCTCGGTGGGTGTGCTCACGTACCGGACTAACTCCACACTTGGCCGGGTCTGTGTTTAATCAATCCCAAGAGTTTTGCCTGATGATCGTAATTGTGCCTAGAATAATCTACCACCCCCCCTGAGTACCTCATCCAATATTGGTCCGGCGGGCCTGACAGACAATACAGAAGTAAAAGAGAGCCCATCACTGCGATGACCATAGCAACCCTGTTCAGAATAGGACTAGCGGGAGCTGGGAGAGGTATCGCCTCCTTAGTCACCCAGAACTCTGGCCTATCTTCCCTGAGGGCTGCGGTCGATGAAGCCTTAGACCGAATAGAAAAATCCATTAGCCATCTAGAAAAATCTGTCCTCACTTGCTGAGGTAGTCCTCCAAAACAGGAGGGGACTAGACTTGATGTTCCTAAAAAACGGGGGGCTCTGTGCAGCCCTGGGTGAAGAGTGTTGTTTTTATGCAGATCACACTGGGATTGTAAGGGATTCCATGACCAAACTGAGAAAAGGGTTAGAAGAATGAAAATGAGAGAGAAAAGCTCAAGAGAGCTGGTACCAATCCTGGTTTAACCAATCTCCGTGGTTTGCAACCCTCCTCTCCACCTTAGCCGGACCTATAACTATTCTCTTACTCATTGTCACAATTTGTCCGTGGATCCTGAACCAGCTCATAGGATTTGTAAAAGACAGAACTAACTCAGTCCAACTTCTAGTCCTAAGGCAACAGTATCAAGCCCTGCCCCAGGAAAGACCCCAGCATGAGGATGCGTCCTCATTGGGAAAAAGGGGGGGATGTAAGGACAGACCCCAATGGACACACAGAGAGAAACCAGGCCGTCAGGAGGAAAGTTTCCTGTTACCGCCCAAAGTAGTTAACTCATGGCTTGCTTAACACTGCCCACAAGCAAATGTTCAATGCTGTTGTCTTTGTGACAGTTGGCAGGTTTCACTGCCCACCAGCAAATGTTCAAAGCTGTTGCCTACATGACAGCTGGAGGGTTTTGCTGCTCGAGCGGGAACTATGCCATGTTAATTGTTAAACCCATTGGATGATAGGTAAGGCATGTTTAAACTGATAGGTTGCAACTATATGTGCTGGTACAAAATGGTTGGCCCAAAACACACAGGCTTCAGGACAAAGGCCTGAAGGACTTATAAATATAACCCAAACCATTTGTTCAGGGTCTTGCCTAGCTTATCCTGACCTGCATGTCAGGCATGAGGCTTGACCCTGACTAGCCAGCTCTGCAATAAATGCCCATTTGCATATTGCATTCTTTACTGTTTCTTTGTCGGGGGGATTTTCAGACCCGGGTTGGAATAAACCTAACACAGTGGGGTGCTGCATGGCTTCTAGGGGTGCATTATAGGCTCTTGCCTCCAAGGAGCAAGGGAGAGCAGTCTGGAGCAGCTTTTTGGGCTCTGTTATGTTTCTGCAAGAATTTTTGAGCCTGTTTCCCTTCCTCCCTTCCTCCTCATGGGAGGAAAAGGGACTTCTCTGGGTCTGTGCCCTCCTTGCTGATCAGGCTGTCAGACTGTGTGTTTGTGTTGAGGAAGGGTTGTTCTCAAAGAACTGGGTGAATCAAATTCATGAAAACCGTACTTCATGTTTTTAGTCTCCTAGATGGGCGTGGTGGCACACACCTTTAATCCTAGCACAGCCAAGGTTTTTAGGTGCAGAGATCATTACTGTAGAATTTCTGAGTACTGTTACAAACTTAAGAGTCATATTTTACTCTGATTTAGGTTTTCATCTCTAATTTAGAGTTTTCATCAAGGTGCTAAAGTTTTGGGTTTGAAACTAGTTAAACATATTTGTTTCATGGAGCTGTTTAAATGAATAGGCTTGCATCTAATGCTAATGATTTACTTGATACATTGTATCTGGGAAGGAAGGACAGACTTTAGGCCCTTCACAATCTGCTGCTGGTAGCCTGACAGGGCTACTCAAATCCTCATAGACATAGTCTTTGGCCCAGAAGGAAAGTTTAAAAAAGTTGCTCTGTAAAGTTTGTCATTGACCATTTGCATTCCTGCCATAAAGCAAGCGGCATGGATGCCTGAGTGGATATAGAGGGTGTTTAATCCTGAGATGTTTGAAACTAAGAGCTCAATTTTTATTGAGCATTTCTGTGATTTTTCAAACTATTGTATTTGAGATAACTGTCCCATCTTGTTACACAGAAAATAAGTATTAATTACTTAGTAAATCTGCACAATTAAGGGTTATTCAAGGTAATAAAACTCCTATGCCCCTTTTCAGCATGGAAGAAGTCAGAGTGGTCAGCACTCCAATTCCCTCTTGGCAATTGGGGTAACCTCCTCAGAGGGTAATGTGTAAGTTAAAAATTGGCTAGACAGTTTAGGGTCAAGACCCCCGAAAGGAGCCAATTTCTTTCTCAGCTGAGAGCTGAAGACTTTCTAGGTCTGCCACTTATCCTTCCAGTTGCTCTGACTTGTGGACCATGCATCCTTAACTCACTTGTCAAATTTATTAACCAGTGGGTAAAATCCATTAAAATCATGGTACTCGGGACCAGGTATGGCCCCATATATGCCCCCCCTGAGGAAGAAGATGAGTCTAAGATTAGCCTCCCAGTATACAACTCGAGGGGGGAATGTAAGGGAGGCCCACACTGACTCAATTTTGAGTATAGCTGCCATTTTAAGCAATTGCTGAAATCTGCCTAATCCAGGAAAAAGGTTGATTGCTCAAAGACAGTTGCTCAAGGCTTCAAGAACAGCCAACTTAAACTTGTTAAAGATAACTGTTAGTATGTGAGGGCAGATGGACTGATCTAACATTTCCTCATTCCAGTTGCAGGATTGTGTCTAAAGATAACTGCTGGTATGTGGGGTGCTGTTGGACTGACCTAACCATGAGCATAAGGCTGTTATTATCCAGCAGGGCTAGAAGTTACCCAAACCCCGCTAAAATTCCCCTAGACCCTGTATAAAAGGCCTGCGAGCCAAGATACCAGGGTTGGAGCCTTTTCCCTCCCACCCCAGCATGCTGGTTTACTTTTTCCTGAAATAAAGTCTTGGTTTTCTATCCTTAAGTGTGTCTGGTGTTGATTCTCAAACCCTAACAAGATCTGCCTGCCTCTGCCTCCCCAGTCCTGGGATTAAAGGCTCGTGCCACCACACCCTGTGGATTACTTGCCTTTTGACCCTGAATAGATGCTTGGTTCTTTTTTTTTTTTTTTTTTTTTTTTTTTGGTCTTTTCAAGACAGGGTGTCCCTGTAGCCCCAGCTGTCCTGGAACTCACATTGTAGACCAGGCTGGCCTTGAACTCACAAAGATCCGCTTGCCTCTGCCTCCCAAGTGCTAAGATTAAAGGTGTGCGCTGCCACGCCCGGGGATGCTTTGTTCTTAAACTACTTTTCTCCACAATGCAGTGCTCTCCTGGGTTGAGGAAGTCATAATCTCCCCTGGTATGCATTCCTCTTAAGTGTCAGATGTCCTCAAAGCAGGTCCTGAGCCCCCCCTACCCCCCCGAACCTCCCCAAATGACTCAGCTTCAGGGTAAGGTCAGCATGCCTCCAGAAGTAGAGTGACTTGTGCAAGGTGTGCGATTCCATCCAAATAGGGTGGGGATTGGTTGATCCTATGTAGTATCAGTCAGCCTGCTGTGCTGGGCCCCAGGGAGGCAGGACTGGTGAATGGTGAATGCCACCCTGCCTTCTAGTCCGACCTTTGCAGCCTGCCTAGCCCTTCTTACCTTCCACCAATCCAGCCCTGGCCTGTCCAGCTCAGCCTTCCTCTGGGTCCTGGGTGCTCCATGATACCCAGTGACTGTTCATTTTGTCAATTTGACAGGATTTGGAATCACCTAAGGGGCACACCTCTGGATGTGGCTCTGAGGATGTTTTCTCAGAGGTTTAACAGAGGAGAGGAGACTTGCCCTGAATGTGGGTGCCACCCTCTCCTGGCTGGGGTCCCACACTGAGTAAAAAGGAGCCATGGACTGTAAAGGAGTGCACAGCACTCACCTCTCTGCTGTTTCCCATTTCCTGGATCTCCTGTTGCCACATACAGAGACTGCTCTTGCTCAGGGCCTTCCTGGGGGCCTTCCCCACCAGGGCAGACCGGACTGTAATCCTCACACCTCACACCAGAACATCATCTCCCTCCCCTTCCTTAAGCTCTCTTTTCAGGCATTTTGCCACAGCACTGAGAAAAGTAGCTGTTACATGCCACAATTTCTTTATTCCTCACACTGGCTAGTTGGACTCTCTTCTCAGGGTGTGTGTTGGGGGGGCTCCCTTCCCTACAGGAGATCATAGGAGGTCCCTTCCTTTTCCCTGGGAATGGGAAAAGGACAGAATAGCCATGGTCCTAGCTATTGGACATCCTTCATGATGTGAGAAAACATCATGACAAAAACTACTTACAAGTCAGGGGTGGCAGCACACACCTTTAATCCCAGCATTCAGAAGGCAGAGGCAGGTAGATATCTGTGGGTTGCAGGCCAGCCTGGTCTACATAGGGTCTGGGACAGCCAGGACTAAAGAGTGGGACCCTGTCTCAAAAAACAAACAAACAAACAAACCAAAAAAAGCGACTTAGGGAACAAAGGGTGTATTTTAGCTCACAATTCCAGGTTAAGATCTGTCACTGCTGGGAAGTCAGGACCAGGCTTGAAGCAGCTGCTTACATCAAGCCTACCTTCAAGAGGGGGAGAAATGAATGCACAGATACTTCATGCCCAACTGGCTTTCTTCTATACAGTCCAGGGCCCAAAACCAAGGGATGGTACTGCCCACTTTCAGTCTGGGTCTTTCCACACTAGTCTGGCACAGACATGCCTACAGGCCAACCTGATCTAGATGCTCTGCCCTGGAGATGCCTCCTGGTTGATTCTAGGTTGCATAGAGCTGACAATTGTAGCCAGCACAGCCCCAGAAGCAGAACCACAAGAACCCATCCATTTCTCCAGAAAGGAGCCGCTAGGTGGTCCACAAGCCCATACAGAGCTGCAGAGCTGTCTCTCCAGCACCCAGCCCAGAACCTGCATATGGACTTTGAATAAGGGGGGAATGAAACACTTGACTTCATGTTAAAGTGGAAATATATAATTCCAAAAGTCATCTTTCCCAAGAAAAGAAAAACTACAGGAAGCTTGTTCCCTTTGGAGGTAGACAGGGAACTAGGCCACTTCTGGTTGTCCCTTCCAATCCAATCATTTTGTTTGATTTAAGATAGTCCTACAGCTGGGGGGGGGGATGGATGCCTTTAATCCTAGCACTTGGGAGGCAGAGACAGGCAGATCTTTGTGAATTCAAAGCCAGCCTGGTCTACAGAGTGAGCTCCAGGCTAGCTGGGACTTAAAGGGAGACCCTGTCTCAAAAATACCAAAAAAAAAAAAGATAATCCTGCTGTAGAGATAGGATTAATTCTTTGTTATTAAAATTCTGAAGAACAAGCCTGCTGTAGTGGCACATGCCTGAAATCCTAGCCTTTGGGAGGTTGAGGCAGGATAGGGAAATGGAATCCAAAATGGAATGCCTAGGGAACTCAAGGCCAGTGTCGCCACATTCCCTTTGAAATATATGAATTTGCAATACATATGGCTGTGATTGAAGGTTTAATTTGCTCAATGGGTGAGAAAGGTCAATATAAATGGTTAAATGGGTGAGTCTTTCAAATTCAAATCTGGCTTTTAATTAGGTTAGAGAGCATTGCCACCTAGTGGGTACAATAAATTATTGTGATTTGTGTCATTAAATAGGTTATAAACTTTTCTTTCCTTTTTTTTTTTTTTTTTTTAACTTTTCTTTCCTTTTTTTTTTTTTTTTTTTTGTCTTTTCAAGACAGGGTCTCCAGTAGCCCCCAGCTGCGCCTGGAACTCACTCTGTAGACCAGGATGGCCATGAAATCAGAGAGTCTCTCTGCCTCCCAAGTACTGGGATTAACAGCATGTGCTACATGACTTGCAGACATTTTTTTTTCTTTCTTTCTTTCTTTTTTTTTTTTTTTTTTTTTTTTTAGATACCTGGAACTCACTCTGTAGACCAGGATGCCTTGAACTCACAGAGATCTGCCTGGCCGCCTCTGCTCTGCCTCTGCCTCGCGAGTGCTGGATTAACATTTTTTTAAGGATTTTATTTTCTTGCTGGGATGGTGGTTGTGGTGGTTTGAATGAGAATGTCCCCCCATTTTGTCCCCAGTTGGTAGCACTGGATTGGGAGGTGTTAGAGGTGTGGCCAGCTGTGAGGAAGCAGTCACTGGGGTGGACTTAGAGAATTCAACAAGCCTTGCCAGTCTACATCTCTCTTCCTGCCTCTGCCTGCTTCTGCCGCTGCTTGGCACTTCCTGTCACCATGCCTCCCCACCATGACAGACTGGAAGCTCAAATAAACTCTTCTTTTTATAAATTCCCTTGGTCGTGGTGATCTCATATCACAGCAAACAGAAAAGTGACTAATACAGTGGCTCACACCTTTAATCCCAGCAGTGGAGAAAGCAGATAAGTGGATCTTTTTGAGTTCAAGCCAGCCTGCTCTACACAGTGAATTCCAGGTTAGCCAGAAAACCTAGTGAGACCCTGTCTCACAATTATTTTAATTTTTTTTTCTTCTTTTCAGCAGAGTCTCTGTGTAGCCACAGCTGGCTGGAGCTCACTATGTAGACTAGGCTGGCCTCTGCCTCCCCAGTACTGGATTAAAGGTATGCACCACCATGCCAGCTAATTTCTTTTTATTATTTAATCAATATAATAATTAATTATTATTTATTTTTACTTTTGTATTTTGAGAGGGTTTCCCTTTTAGTCCCAGGTGGCCTGGAGCTCACTCTGTATACCAGGCTGGCCTTGAACTCACAGAGATCCACCTGCCTCTGCCTCCGAAGTGCTGGGATTACTTTATTTTATTTATTATTTTTTTAAAGAAGTAGTGTCAGGATGAGTTCCAGAGCATTGAATGCAGAGACACCTAAGACCGGTGGTCCAGAACCTGCTCTACCAGGCCAGCCTTTGCTATGCTAAAAGGCCATCACGATTATCAGGAATCTTCCGCCTTTTTGGAAGCCAGACTCCAGACTCCTGCAGAGTGCGCTACCCACCCCCACTCTCACTGAATCCCACTCCCACCTTCTCCTTAAATTCCCAAGCCAGACACCAATCTGTGTCCTGGCTCTACCTCTCCCCTGAGCCTAGCCCCATCTACCCTGAATTAAACTTTGCTCCGAAGAGCTTAGACCTCATGGCCTTTCATTCTGGGGGAGTGCGCCATAACCTTACATTCTGGTGCCGGTGATTCGGATCGCCTTTTTTCCCCCGNGTCTTTTCAAGAACAGGGTCTCCATGTAGCCCCAGCTGCGCCTGGAACTCACTCTGTAGACCAGGATGGCCATGAACTCAGAGAGTCTCTGCCTCCCAAGTACTGGGATTAACAGCATGTGCTTACATGACTTGCATGAACATTTTTTCTTTCTTTCTTTCTTTTTTTTTGGTCTTTTTGAGACAGGGTTCTTATGCCCTCGCTTCCTGGAACTCACTCTGTAGACCAGGATTGCCTTGAACTCACAGAGATCTTCCTGGCCGCCTCTGCCTCTGCCTCCCGAGTTGTGGATTAACATTTTTTTAAGGATATTTTATTTTCTTGCTGGGATGGTGGTTGTGGTGGTTTGAATGAGAATGTCCCCCACATTTGTCCCCAGTTGTAGCACTGGATTGGGAGGGTGTTAGAAGGGTGTGGCCTGCTGAGGAAGCAGTCACTGGGGTGGACTTAGAGAATTCAACAAGCCTTGCCAGTCTACAGTCTCTCTCTCTTCCTGCATCCGCTCTGCTTTCTGTCTGCTTGGCACTTCTGTCACCATGCCTCCCCACCATGACAGAACTGGAAGCTCAAATAAACTCTTCTTTTATAAATTCCCTTGGTCGTGGTGATTCTCATCACAGCAACAGAAAAGTGACTAATACAGTGGCTCACACCTTTAATCCCAGCAGTGGAGAAGCAGAGATAAGTGGATCTTCTTTGAGTTCAAGCCAGCCTGCTCTACACAGTGAATTCCAGGTTAGCCCAGAAAACCTAGTGAGACCCTGTCTCACAATATTTTAATTTTTTTTCTTTTTTCAGGCAGAGTCTCTGTGTAGCCACAAGCTGGCTGGAGCTCACTATGTAGACTTAGGCTGGCCTCTGCCTCCCCAGTACTGGGATTAAAGGTATGCACCACCATTGCCAGCTAATTTCTTAATTTTTATTATTTAATATTAATTAATTAATTTATTTATTTTTATTTTGTATTTTGAGAGGGTTTCCTTTTAGTCCCAGGTGGCCTGGAGCTCACTCTGTATACCAGGCTGGCCTTGAACTCACAGAGATCCACCTGCCTCTGCCTCCGAAGTGCTGGGATTACTTTATTTTATTTTATTTTATTTTTTTAAAGAAAGATAGTGTCAGGATGAGTTCCAGAAGCATTAAATGCAGAGACACCTAAGACCGTGGTGTCCAGAATCCTGCTCTACCAGGCCAGCCTTTGCTATGCTAAACAGGCCACACGATTATCAGGAATCTTCCGCCTTTTTGGAAGCCCGACTCCAGACTCCTGCAGAGTGCGCTACCCACCCCCACTCTCACTGAATCCCACTCCCACCTCTCCCTTAAATTCCCAAGCCAGACACCAATCTGTGCCTTGGCTCTACCTCTCCCCTGAGCCTAGCCCCATCTACCCTGAATTAAACTTTGCTCCGAAGAGCTTAGACCTCATGGCCTTTCATTCTGGGGGAGTGCGCCATAACCTTACATTCTGGTGCCGTGATTCGGATCGCCTTTTTTCCCCCGCCCCCCCCCCCCCCGCCGCCCTCGGAAGCAGCTTGGGGTAGCCGGTAAGCCAGATACCGAGCGCAGGCACGACAGCATCCACCAGACATTCGGCCAAAGGTATCCTTCTCTCCTCTCCTTTTCCTACCCTACTCTATTCTCCCTGTGACTGTGCGTGAGAGTTAAGAGTGAGTGTTATGGTTCCACAGCTCTCGGCGTACAGAATCTGATAGGGCCCTTAACCGCAGGTTCCACCGAAGTCATTTACCTCATCGGGCACTCATCACACTCGTGATGAAACCCAGCACCTGGGGTTTATACGTGTGGCCCTACATGTAAGATTCCTAAGTCGACCTCGTGCAGGTGACGGGCACCTGATTGAGGGGAGATTCCATCTCCAACCCCTACCTTCTGTGTAACACTGTGTATGTTCTGGGCCCCTCTGAGCTGCCCCCTCTGCCTCGAACTTTTGTTCTAACTACTGTTTCATTTGCCTTCTCTCTGATCCTCTTGTTCCATTCTTTTTAGTCACCCTGTTCCGTTTCCGTTTTGATCCCTGAGTGCCGGCTCAATGTAGGGATTCCCTCCGACTTTCTTCCTCTGTCCAGTTTGCTGTCTATGGACTCCAGGACGCTGAGGGACAGATCTGGACCCTCGAATTTGGCCTCCTCTGTGATTATTTTGGGATGCCAACTTCACAGACCTGCAGGCCCTAGATTTAGAGACTCCCACACTGGTCACACGGACCTGGGGTCTCGAGCGCCCACTTAGAACTAGGGCGTGACACGCCCTTAGCCTCGGGTTGGTGTTGAGACTAAAAAGAATCTTTTTTCCTTCCTACAGACCTCGTTTCTCTCTCTCCCTCTCCCTTCTTCCTCCAGCCTCTGACTCCCAATATGGGAGCCTTCACACTTCGAAAGGAGAGGCCCTGTGGCCTCACACCTTGGAGTGTCTCCTACACTTTTTAAGTACCTTAGATACTCCAAATTCTCAGCTTTGAGGGACTTCTGTCCAGTGCTCCTGGTAAATGGTCAGAATGCTTTTATGTACAGGCATTCTTTGCCTTCATCTCTAGTCCCTCTCTCTATTCGTTCTGAGACTAAAAGACTTACTTCCTTATCTTTTCCCTCTCCCATCTCTTTCTCTCGCTGCCCTATGGCAGTCCTTTTTTTTATTTCTTTTACTGTTCCTTCTCCGCTGCCTCACTGCACTTGCCAGTGCCATCTCCACCTTGTGGTTTTCTATAGAAATTGGCCTCAGAGCTGACTGTTTAAAGATCCCATTTTGGTTTGTGTTTATTTTCAAAAAGGTAACTTGGCTTGCTTTGAATATATCTATTTTGTTTTAAGACCTTTGTTGGACCAGATGCAGGACTGGAAAGGATTCTGGAATGGATTTGGTTTGGTGGGGCAGTTTTGTTGCCCCTGTGGGGGCCGGGTGTGGTGGCATAACCCTTTAATCCAGTCCTTGGAGGCAGATGCACAGTTTTTGTTAGGTCAAGGTCAGCCTGTCACAGAGCAAGTTCCAGGCCAAGCTGAGAGTAAAGTAAACCCTTCTCAAAAAAGACCAAAAGACCAAAAAAGGAAGAAAGCATGTGTGTGAGGTGTTTTGGTAATTCCCACATACATGAAAGTTACACATGTGTATGTGACTATGGTAATTTTCCACCTGAATAAATAACGTATGGGGTTAGAGAAAATAAATACCAGTAGATCGGTCTCCATTGAAATATTTCTTGGCATTAGGGCAGGTCCTCAAGGAGACTCACAGCTCCTGGCCACAGGGGTGTGTACATATACACAACTTGGCTAGAGAGTGGGACCCCCTGGTGCTTAAAGGTCCTGCCTTACTCCCAGTCCCACCTGGTCAGTGGGCTGGTGCCTTAGGTGTGAGTGAGAGTTGTTTTCATTGAGTAAAAGGATGCATCAAGCTCATATTGGAGCAAGTAAGAGGGATGTGGGCAAGCATGAAATGTGTCGTGTGTTGAGGTGGCTGGGTTTTACTGTCCCTTGCAGTTACGGAGATGAGTTTGGTGTATGTTTCAGTGCAGAAAAGATATGGAACAGGACTTGAACAAGGGACTGAAATTGTGCTGTTTTTACTAAAAGCCTATTCGAGTCTCTGAGGAAAAAGGCAGCGTTAGAGATTTTTTTGTGATGCATCAGAAAGGCTGGAGTTTGGTCATAGAACCCCCCCCCCCCCCGCCGCCCCTCGGAGCAGCTTCGGGGTAGCCGGTAAGCCAGATACCGAGCGCAGGCTACGACAGCATCCACCAGCATTCGGCCAAAGGTACCTTCTCTCCTCTCCTTTTCCTACCCTACTCTATTCTCGTGTGACTGTGCGTGAGAGTTAAGAGTGCATGCTATGGTTCCACAGCTCTCAGGCTACAGAATCTGATTGGGCCTTAACCCACGGTTCCACCGAAGTCGTTTCACCTCATCGGGCACTCATCACACTCGTGATGACCAAGCATGGGGTTTATACGTGTGGCCCTCATGGTAAGACTTCCTAAGTCACCTTGCAGGTGACGGGCACCTGAGTGAGGGGAGATTCCATCTCCCACCCCTACCTTCTGTGTAACCCTGTGTATGTTCTGCCCCCTCTAGCTGCCCCCTCTGCCTCGACACTTCCTGTTCTAACTACTGTTTTTCATTTGCCTTCTCTCTGATCCTCTTTTTCCATTCTTTTTAGTCACCTGTTCCGTTTCCGTTTTTGGATCCCTGAGTGCCGGCTAAATTAGGGATTCCCTCCGATTTTCCCCGTCCAGTTTGCTGTCTATTACCAGGACGCTGGGGACAGACTCTGGACCCGAATTCTGGCCTCCTCTGTGAATTTTGGGATGCCAACTTCACAGACCTGCAGGCCCCAATTTCAGAGATTCCCACACTGGTCACACGGACCTGGGGTCTCTGAGCGCCCACTTAGAACTAGGGCTGACACGCCTTAGCGCTCGGGTTGGTGATGAGACTAAAAAGAATCTATTTTCCTTCCTACAGACCTCGTTTCTCTCTCTCCCTCTCCCTTCTTCCTCAGCCTCTGACTCCCAATATGGGAGCCTCACACTCTAAAGGAGAGGCCCTGGGCCTCACATCCTTGGAGTGTCTCCTACACTCTTTAAGTACCTTAGATCTCCAAATTCTCAGCTTTGAGAGACTTCTGCCAGTGCTCTGGTAAATGGTCAGAATGCTTGTATGTACAGGCATTCTTTGTCCTTCACTCTAGTCCCTCTCTCTATTCCTTCTGAGACTAAAAGACTTACTTCACTTATCTTTTCCCTCTCCCTCTCTTTCTCTGCCCTATGCAGTCTTTTTTATTTCTTTTACTGTTCCTTCTCCGCTGCCTCACTGCACTTGCCAGTGCCATCTCCACCTTGTGGTTTTGCTATAGAAATTGGCCTCAGAGCTGACTGTTTAAAGATCCCATTTTGGTTTGTGTTTACTTTCAAAAGGTAACTTGCTTGCTTTGAAATTATCTATTTTTTTAAAGACCTTTGTTGACCAGATTCAGGACTGGAAATGGATTCTTGGAATGGATTTTGTTTTGGGTGGGGCAGTTTTGTTGCCCCTTGGGGCCGGGTGTGGTGGCATACACCTTTAATTCCAGTCCTTGGGAGGCAGATGCAGGCAGTTTTTGTAAGCTCAAGGTCAGCCTGGTCTACAGAGCAAGTTCCAGGCCAGCTGAGAGTAAAGGTAAACCCTGTCTCAAAAAAGACCAAAAGACCAAAAAAGGAGAAAGCATGTGTGTGAGTGTTGGTAATTCCCACATACATGAAAATTACACATGTGTATGTGACTATTGGTAATTTTCCACCTGAAGTAAATAACGTGATGTTAGAGAAAATAAATACAGGTAGCTGTCTCCATTGAAATAGTTCTTGGCATTGGGCAGGTCCTGCAAGGGACTCACAGCTCCTGGCCACAGGGGTGTGTACCATATACACAACTCTGGCTAGAGAGTGGGACCCCCTGGTGCTTAAGGTCCCTGCCATACTCCCAATCCCATCTGGTCAGTGGGCTGGGCCTTAGGTGTGAGTGAGAGTAGTTTTTGAGTAAAAGGATGCATCAAGCATATTGGAGCCAGTAAGAGGGATGTGGGCAAGATGAATGTGTGTGTTTGAGGTGGCTGGGGTTTACTGTCCCTGCAGTGGGAGGAGTTGTGGATGTTTTCAGGCAGAAAAGATATGGAAAGGCTGAACAAGGGACTGAAATTGTGCTGTTTTTACTAAAAGCCTATTCTGAGTCTCTGAGAAAAAGGCAGGTTAGAGATTTTTGTGATGCATCAGAAGGCTGGAGGTTGGTCATAGGAGGGCCATTTCTCACCTCTCACCACCTGCACTTGCTTCAGACTCAAGTAATTTCTGAGTACTGTTACAAACTTAAGAGTCATGTTTTACTCTGATTTAGGTTTTCATCTCTAATTTAGAGTTTTCATCAAGGTGCTAAAGTTTTGGGTTTGAAACTAGTTAAACATATTTGTTTCATGGAGCTGTTTAAATGAATAGGCTTGCATCTAATGCTAATGATTTACTTGATACATTGTATCTGGGAAGGAAGGACAGACTTTAGGCCCTTCACAATCTGCTGCTGGAGGCCAGACAGAGCTACTGCAGTCCTCATAGACATAGTCTTTGGCCCAGAAAGAAAGTTTTAAAAATTGCTGTGTGAAGTTGTTTGTCATTAACCATTTACATGCCTGCCATAAAGCAAGTGGCAGGTTGCCTGGGTGGATAAGGAGGGTGTTTAGTCCTGAGATGTTTAAAACTAAGAGCCTCAGTCACCATGCACCACGTGCGGCTTTTTCTCCCACCTGGCATTCAAACATACATGCCTCCGACTATTCCTATGGCAACCTTGCTAATCCACACCCACTCCTCCGCACCCACCATCTGTGAGGCTTTGTCTGCGCATGCCCCTGTTTACGCCCGCATGACAAAAAGCCTAAATTCAAATCAGACTTTATAACTACATACATTTCTAAATACAATCAAATTTCATTCTTTACTTCTGTACAATCAGTGTTTTGGTTATTTTTATATTTTTGTTAACAAACTTGCTAAATTTTAGGGCTTATTTCAGATTGGTGCATTCTTTCCATTTCAGTGTGTTTTTTCTTATAAAACCCCATTTTATTAAAAAATCCATTTTTGTCTGCGGTGGATACAAGCCCCTGTGCCTGAGATTAAGAAGGTGTGTGACCACGCCCTGCTTAACCTGCATCCAGCTTTTGCCTCAGGCAGTAAAACTTTGACTTGGCTGTGATCTTTTGAGAAGCCTCTAACTGAGATTAAGAAGGTCCCCTGCTGACCAAAAACCACCCCCTGCCTCACTAGCATCCAGCATTTCACTCAGGGAGTAAGCTTTCACTTGGCTGGGATTTTTTTGATTTTTCCACTAATTAATTTATTATCATTAAATTAACAGGTAATATGCACAAGCCAACAGATTTTCCTGCTTACCCAGTCCACCATCCTTCTCAGGTGTATGAGAACAGGCTGTACTGTAAAGCACAGTAGGACATACAAGTCTATTTTCCACCTAAGCAAAATGTCTTTAAACTCTTAAGTGATTCTTCGTAACATGTGATAATTGTCTACAGCCCTGGACAAGGGAGGGCAATATTTAGATAAAAGGGGATTTTCCCACATGTCAAGAGTTAATGGATACAGTTGAACCATGTGTATGTCCAACCTGTCGGTGTGTGTATAACCATTCTTCAATGTGGTCTTATGATGTAACTGTCATGTTGTCCCATGTTCTATGTTGCTTGATTTCGTCAAAAAAAGCTGCCACTTCAAACTGTGTTTTATTCATCTATTGCACACCAAACAAATAAATAAATTATAAGTTTACTTTTGGCATGCCTTAATTCTAAAATTTAATTTTTTCAAAAGGCACTGAAACCCATTTTAGGAGTACTTCTAATATTTCTAACAACTGTTTTATCTGAAAGGTTTATTTTCTTTCGGTCCAAATTATTTCCACAGATATCTACAACTAAAAATTTTCTTTTTCCAGTTTTTACTTGTGTTCCAGAACATCTGGAACCCTGATGTTTGACCCTTAGGGATTCACTAACAGATTTTTTTTTTTTCTTCCCTGTGCTTTACTGTCCTTCTGACATGAGATCACTTTTAAAAATCACTGGATTCATTCATACTCTTCTGGTACTTGGACAGTCGTGCACATTGCTTCTCCCTGCAATCCCTGCCCTCCAATGATAACAGCCTAAGTAGCCTTTGTATTGTCTAGTTCTTTAATCTCAATATTATATAATATATAATATATAGGTTTTTCCATCACTTGTTAAAGTATTTCAATGAGATCATAGTTTTAAAACCAAAGGTGCAAGATGTCATCTCAGCCTTGGCAGCACAATTAATCAGAGCTGCATGTTTTAAATAATGTTTCTAAAGGTGTTTTTTCCAATACATATGACGGTTCAATACAACCGCTAGGATAAAAATCTTTTAAAGGAATGTGTGCATAAATGTGTGTGTATGACATTGTTAAACAGCATATTAAGATCTGTGTATGATTACAATGCTTGTGCCTTTGCTTAGCACAACCTTTACAAAGTGTCATCACCAAATGTATTTATTAGAACCTTATTTATAAGTGTATGCATGATGTACTGTTCACTTTTAAGAATTCTATAATGTAATTATGGCATATACAAGAAATTGTGTTCCAGCTACCAGGTACTATATACCTAGTTACAGCCTCAAGTGAAACAGACATATATAGAGTTACCCATACATATTAAAATTGTTTTGTATATCTGTTATACTTTACACATCTTACTTCTAATATTTTTAAGAGCAATTAGGTTTTACTTCTGGTGACCACACGGACGAATGTAACCAATTTGGTGTGAGCCCTAAGTATTATCTGCCTGCTGCTGGTATGTGACAATGCCCCCCCTTCCTTTTCCTTTTCAAAGCTATAATTCAAAATCTGGGGACAAGTGACATGGCCTTCATTTGAGAATGTACTGTTTTTAACCCCTTTATTATCTTGGGTTTGTTTCATGGGCTATGTTTTTAGAAACTTTTGCCTTGCATGGTTTAAATCATTATACTTTGAGTACTTGAATGACCTTCATAGACCTTAAAGAACAAATTTTAGGACTTACTGCATAGGTTTAATGTCAACTTGATGCACCTGAGCTGAGAAACCTCAATAATTGCCTTCATTGGACTGGCCTGTGCCCATTGTGGGCAATGCCATTCTTGGCCGGATATTTCTATATTGTATACAATAGGCTGAATATGAGCCAGCAACACAAGCCAGTAAATAGCATCCTTTCCTAGCCTGTGCTACAGCCACTACCAGGCTCCTACCATGAGCTTTTATTATTAATCAGAATATTTTTGCCACAGCAATTAAGAATTTATTAACAGTGCTTAAGTCAATGTTCAAGTTTTACTTAGGAGTTGTATGGTAATTAATGTACCAAATTAATTCAAACAATCCTCTTGGAGGTTTAGCAACCACACTTAAAGCTCTAATCTGATTTGGCAAGAGGGATTTGATGGGACAATATTTTGGCCCCAACCATCTGAGGTCGACTTGGGTCCTAGGGTCCTGCATCTGCAACTTTGTGCATGTCCTTTGGCAGCGAGTCACCAGTCATCCTGAGCAGGGAAGCCTTGGAGATTCACTTAAAGGGACTTCATCCTGCCAGTGTCCAGTCAAAGGAGGAAAGTCCATATAGAGGAGAGACTCCTCATGCTTCAAAGAGAAGCTCTGGTCAAGCAAGGCCTGACCTTGTCCTCACATAGATGGAACTGGTGAAGAGAGCCAGGCGCAAGGCCTGAGTGACCCCTTAAGGACAAGAACCTCAACTGACCTTAACATCAAAACAAACTTTATTTATCTGAACAAACTGTGTGGTTTTAAACACCCAACAGGAAACTGTAATCTAAAAAAGAGAAAATGAAATAGGTTATTATCAGAGAAAATAGGTGAGAGACCTACTGTGCCAAGTTGGGAATCTACTGTGTCATGTTAGAAAATATCTCAGAGATAGATGACAGATCTAATGTGCCATGCCAGAAAATACCACCTTTTATAGTCTCATGGTTATGGCTCTCATTCTGGAGCCCTGTGTATTAAAGCTGACCCTCATTCTAGAGCTCTGTGTACTAAAACTTTTTCCAATTTCTCAAACCAGGATACACATCCTTTTCCCCTCTGCATTCCCTAGACTGGGACCCTCCAATTGCTAATGCACCCTATAGCTCCATGTTGGTCCCTGCACTGGTATACTCATGTAAGACTCAACCAGTTTGTCCTTTCAGTTGCAGAGAAAACATCCACTAAATACTGGCCACTATCGATCTGGACCATACCCACTGGGCAGAGCACCCCAAGCAGCCAAAATGAAAAACTGGATTCTAACCCTCCAGCTTGACAGCTGTTCCCCCAGGACTTTGCCCCTGATCAGCTCTGAAGCAGTTACAGAAGACAGATCTCCGCCCTTGTTCCCATAGAAACAAAAGGCTGGAATGTCAGGATGTGAGTTCCAGAGGCATTGAAATGTGGAGACACATAAGACCAGTGATGCCCAGGATCCTGCTCTACCAGGCCAGCCTTTGGCTATGCTAAAATGCGCCATCACCGATTATTCAGGAATCTTCCGCCTTTTTGGAAGCCAGACTCCAGACTCCTGCAGAGTGCGCTACCCACCACCACTCTCACTGAATCCCACTCCCACCTTCTCCCTTAAATTCCCAAGCCAGATGCCATTCTGTGCCTTGGCTCTACCTCTCCCCTGAGCCTAGCCCCAGCTACCCTGAATTAAACTTTGCTCCAAAGAGCTTAGACCTTATGGCCTTTCATTCTGGGGGGAGTGTGCCATAACCTTACAGGTAGGAGTGTGGGATAATTTTTTTTTTTAATTTTTAAAAAAATTTTATTTATTTTTGTATGTGTATGAATGTACTGTCTGCATGTAGGTTTGTGCACCCATGTCATGCAATGCTTCAGAGGTCAGAAGAGGGTCTCCGATTCCCCTGGAACTGGAGTTCTCCTGGAATTGGAGTTACAGACGGTTCTCAGCTGCCATGTGGGTGCTGGGGATCGAACCCGGGTCCTCTGCAAGAGCAGTTGGTGCTCTTAACTGCTAAGCTATCTATCCTGCCCCAATTTTTAATATTTTAAAATTACCTGATGAGCCTGGTGTGGTAGTGCACACCTTTAATCCTAGCACTCGGGAGGCAGAGGTGGATCTTTGTGAATTCAAGGCCAGCCTGGTCTACAGAGGGAGTTCCAGGACAGCTGGGGCTACAGGGAAGCCCTGTCTCGAAAATACCAAAAATAAAAATAAAATAAAATTACCTGATATAGTGTGTGTGTGTGTGTGTGTGTGTGTGTGTGTGTGTGTGTGTGTNTCAGTATTTATATCTTCACTCGAATATATTTACTTATTGAGAATTCCTTCAACATGACTTCTTTACTTATTTGATTACCCTATAATTTCTAGGCCACTTTCTTACAATCCTAGAAACTATAAAATATTAATGTCTCAGTTTTATCCTATATTATAATTGCTTTACATATGACTCAGATGTTAATAGACTTTTTTTTTTTTTTTTGGTCTTTTTGAGACAGGGTCTCCCTGTAGCCCCAGCCATCCTGGAACTCTCTCTGTAGACCATAGACCAGGCTGGCCTTGAACTCACAAAGATCCACCTGCCTCTGCCTCCCAAGTGCTGGGATTAAAAGCATGTGCCCAGCCTTCATTTCCTTTTTGTTTTCCTGTAAGTAAGTGCACCTGTGTTATAAATACCTGTGGAGGTCAGAAGAGAGCTCAGATTCCCCTGGAAGTGGAGTTACAGAGGGTTCTCAGCCGCCACGTGGGTGCTGGGAATTGAACCCAGGTCCTCTGCAAGAGCAGTCTGTGCTCTTAACTACTGAGCCATCTTTCCAACCCCATTTTCTTACTTTTCTGTTCTTTCTGCCTCACTTTACCTCTGCCTCTCTGAGACATGGTCAAAAACAATCCTTCCAGGAGTCCTTTTTTAAAAAAAAATTTTATTTATTATTTTTTTATGTGTATGAGTGTACTGTCTGCATGTAGGTTGGTGCACCCGTGTTGTGCAATGCTGTGGAGGTCAGAAGAGGGCGTCAGATTCCCCGGGAACTGGAGTTAAAGGCGGTTCTTAGCTGTCATGTGGGTGCTGGGAATCAAACCCGGGTCCTCTGCAAGAGCAGTCAGTGCTCTCAACCGCTGAGCCATCTCTCCAGCCTTTTTTTGTTTTCTTTACAATACATGCCAATAGGATGTACAAAGTACTGTTTTCAGAGCCTACTTGAATAAGTTGTGTGCAAGTGTGTCCACCTCAAGCATGCATGTATGTAGGCCAGAGGTCAACACTGGGTATCTTCCTCAATCACTCTTTCTACCTTATTTATTTTTCAATGTTTTATTTCTTATTTTTCTTTTATGTGTATGAGTGTATTGCCTGCACCCATGTCGTGCAGTGCCTGCGGAGATTGGAAGGGGGTAGAGGATTCCCCTGGAACTAGATATTAAATAGAGTGGCAGAATGAAAGGTCCTGATACAAGTTGCTTCGTGTCAAATTGTCAGCCTGGGAGTGGAGGTGGAGAGTGCTGTGGCCCAGAGTTGATGGATGTACAGCGCTAGAAATGGATTGTTGGATCGGCCAGGTCCCCCACAAGACTTTTAACCCTCTGCATCTTACCAGCTGTGCATGAGGCACTTGTTTTCTATCTGCTCTGTGGCCCAGAGTTGATGGATGTATAGCCCTAGAAACGGATTGTTGGATCGGCCAGGTCCCCCACAAGACGTTTAACCCTCTGCATCTTACCAGCCCTGCATGAGGCACTTGTTTTCTATTAGCCTCTTGGAGAGTGTTTCGTTGGTGTTCTGTTGCTCTGTGAAAATCATCACAATCTTGTACATTTAAACAAAGCATGTTTGTTTTCACAGTTCTGTGCTAAGCTTAGCTCGCCCGGCTAGCCTTCGGGTCTGCAGGCTGAGAGCACAGCACAGCCAGGCTATGTTCTCAGAAGAATCGCCCTTTATTTTATTCAGTTTATGGAAAAAACTCATTTCTCTTTGGGGCTGGCTCGTGGCAGCTTGCTTCTTTAAGGAGAGTATGAGAAGGACTCCAGAGTCAGGACAAAAGGCTGTCACAGGCATTTTCCTGGTCAAATCAGTGTGGAGAGAACAACCTCTCTATTGATAAGGGTTACTGATTAGAGGCCTTAATTCCATACAACCTGACCTAGCCGAACTTTGGGGGTAATGCCAGGGAAAATTTGAAGTGTTTCAGAACTGGAAGCCTGCCTCAGTATGGTGTTAAGAGTTTGGCTATTTGGGAATCTGATAAATGAGAAATGCCTGTCAGTGTTTGAAGTTTTGTATCTCTGACTCTGAGCAAAGTTGAATCATGAGCTGCCTGATGTAGGTACTGGGAATTGAACTTAGCTTCTCTGAAAGAGTGGCACATGCTCTTAACTGCTGAGCCATCTCTCCAGCCCTAATTTTCTTTGTTAAATGAAGTTTGACATCCTTTCCTGTGCTTAAAGGACTTTTTCATCATCACCGTTATTATTATTATTATTATTATTATTATTATTTTGGTGGGGTTGAGGCAGGATCTTCCTGTAGCCATAGCTGGCCTGGTGGAACTCACTTTATAGGCCACATTGGCCTCATTCTCAATAGAGATCTTCCTGCCTCTGCCTCTGTATGCTGGGATTAAAGGTGTGAGCCACCATGGCCAACTGCATATATCTTTTAACTGTATTCATACTTTGTTCATTTTCACTTTGGAGAGAAAACAGAGATGAAGTGATAAGTTTTTGAAAGAACAAACAAGTAAGCCTGGAAGCTAGTTAGGCGTGGCTGCAAATGAGCACCATCCAGCACCCAGGATAAATTACCAATTTATTGCCTCTCAGTTTCTAATTCACTGGCAGTCCTCAGGGATTGCCCTCAGTCCCAAATGCACAGCACTGTCTTCTCTTTGGATTTCAGGAAAAAAAAAATTTGGGTGAGAATTGGGACTCCTCAGTCTTATCGCTCAAATTTTAAAATAACTGTCCCTAAAGAATGTAATATAAGGCTGGTGAGGTTGAGGCCAGCCTGGTCTACACAGGGTGTTCCAGCCCAGCCTGGTCTACTCAGGGAGTTCCAGGCCAGCTGGGGGCTACAGGGAGACCCTGTCTCAAGCGAGAAGATCTTCCCTTCCCCCCCAAAAAGAAAAGTGTGATATGAAGCTGGATGTGATTGCTCACACCTGTAACACCAGCACTCAGGAGGCTGAGGCAGGGGGATCTTGAGTTTGAAGCCAGCCTGGGCTACATAGGGAGGTCCTATCTCAAAATATCAAGGAAGGGGCTGGAGAGATAGCCTAGTGGTTAAGAGCACCGGCTGCTCTTGCAGAGGACCCAGGTTCATTCCCCAGCACCCACATGGCGGCTGAGAACCGTCTTTAACTCCAGTTCCAGGGGAATCCGACACCCTCTTCTGACTTCTGCTGCATTGCACACATGGGTGCACAAACCTACATGCAGACATACACATACAAAAATAAATAAAAATTTTAAAAAAAGTCAAGGAAGAGGAAAGGAGGGGAAAGGAGGAGGGGAAAGGAGGAGAGGAGGGGAGGAGAGGGGAGAAATCTTCATCCTTCAGCTGCACCACAATTGCTGCTGAGACTGACCACCTAAGTTCGTGCCCAGGACATATCCTAAGAGAGAACTTTTACAAGTTTGTTCTGTGATCATATATGAGCTGTGACATGCATGTGCACACAGAGACACAGACACACACACACAGACACACAAAATAAAACAGTGATGTAAGTCAGAGCCACTACCCCTCCCCCTAAATGTGAGATCCAGACCCTGGAGAGTGGGTCAGCTTATGATCCCTGCCCACGGAACCTGCCTGAAGTCTACTCTGAGGAAGAGTCAAACTTCAGGGCACCAGAGAAAGCCTGTCAGCAGAGGCACTCCATGGCAAACCCGGCACTGGCTGCTGTGCTGTGATTCCACTCAGCTGGAGGGAGAGGTCCTGTGCTCCACCAGGACAGAAATCCTGGGTGGGCAAGAAGCTCTTCAGGTTGCAGGCCCGGAAGCACTTGGTAGCAGCAAGCAGGTGGGAGCAGCAGCCAGCGTGCCCTGTGCAAGTTCCTGCAGTTCCTGTGCAAGCCTGCGTCTAGACCCTGCAAGGGATACAGCTCTTGTGTGGACCCAGGAAGCCAGCATGCCTCTACCTTCAGTTGTGGCTGGCCAGTCAGCTTCCAGCAAATACATACAGAGAGTCCTTAGCCCTTAACCTTGGCAGTGGTATAGTTCTTGGCTCAGAGTCTGAAGCAGGAGGATCACCCTAAGTTCAAGTCCAGCCTGGCCAGACAACCAGCTTCAGTCCAGCATGAGCTATAGTGATGCCCAGTCCTATGGTAATAATAATCCCAGGAAATTCAAGGGCAGCATAGGTACACACTGAGTTATAGGCTACCTCAAACTCTTCTAAAAAACCAACCAAACAAACAACCCCAAACCAGACATGGTGATGGCACATACCTTTAATTCCAGGACTCGGGAGGCAGAGGCAGGAGGATCTATGAGATCAAGGCCAGCCTGGTCTACATAGCAAATTCCAGGCCAACTGGGGCTGCAGGAAGACCCTGTCTCAAAAAGACAAAAACAGAAGGAACAAACACAAAACAACTGTACCTAGTGGACCCACGGCTGTTAAGCACCATTTAGCTGTGCTGATCGTCTAGGCTTCTGTGGAGTACTTAGGCCAGCTTGTGCTGGCCTAAGAGTAGTCCCACTGAGTGTCTGACTGACAGTCCTATTGCTGAGGCCAGCCAGGGCAGCAGGGGAGAGACCAATTAGGGAATCAAATTGTGGCCCCCCAACAACCTTGCTCATTTTCATACAGGACCACATGAGAAGTAGCACTTACAATAAGAATGAAAAGACCATCATTAGCAGCAACAGCGATTTTTAAAAAAATTGTATTTATTTTTGTATGTGTATGAATGCACTGTCTGCATGCAGGTCTGTGCACCCGTATCATGCAATGCCATGGAGGTCAGAAGAGGGTCTCGGATTCCCCTGGAACTGGAGTTCTCCTGGAATTGGAGTTACAGATGGTTGGTTCTTAGCCACCACGTGGGTGCTGGGGATTGAACCCGGGTCCCCTGCAAGAGCAGTCAGTGCTCTTAACCGCTAGGCTATCTCTCCAGCCCTGTGATTTAAACAGATTTAGGGGTGCTGACCATGGATCCCAGGTCCTCCCATGTATCAGTCAACATTTCCAGCCCAAGAGCAGACATTGTGTGTGTGTGTGTGTGTGTGTGTGTGCACGCACACACGCGTGTGCCTGTGTGTGGGATGTGTGTGTGACTGGCCCTCCCTGTGTAATTCAGCTATCCTCGAACTCATGATCTTCTTAACTCAGTTTCCTGAGTGTTGAGGTTACAGGTGGGTGAGACCACACCAGATTCTTTATAGAATCCAGATAAAATTTTTTTGAGACAGGGTCTCCCCATAGTCCCAGCTGGCCTGGAACTCACTCTGTATACCAGGCTGGCCTTGAACTCACAGAGATCTGCCTGCCTCTGCCTCCCAAGTGCTAGGATTAAAGACATGCACCACCACGCCTGGCATGAAATTTTTTATACTTTTTGGTTTTTTGAGACAGGGTCTCCCCGTAGCTCTGGCTGTCCTGGAACTCGCTATGTAGAGCAGGCTGGCCTTGAACTCACAAAGATCCGCCTGCCTCTGCCTCCCAAGTGCTAGTGAAATATTTTTAAAATGATACATTGTTGACTGGGCGTGGTGCAGCCTTTAATCCCACCACTAGGGAGACAGAGGCAGGAGGATGTCTGTGAGTTCCAGGCCTGCTGACTGTCTTAACAAAAAATATAACATAAATATATATTCTTATAATTTTATAATCTTTGTGTGTATGAGTGTCTGCCTGATGCATGTAAGTGCACCCGTGTGAAGGAATGTCGGTTGAAGGCATTGAGATCTCCAGGAACTGGAGTTGTGGATGGTTGTTAGCAGCCATGTGGATGCTAAGATTCGAACCAAGTCCTCAGTGCTTTTAACCGCTGGGCCATCTCTGCAACCCATCAATATACTTTTTTTAATTTTTTAAATTTAATTTTATTTCTGTATGTGTATGAATGTAGTGTCTGCATGTAGGTTTGTGCACCCGTGTCGTGCAATGCCGCGGAGGTCAGAAGAGGGTGTCGGATTCCCCTGGAACTGGAGTTCTCCTGGAATTGGAGTTTCAGACGGTTCTCGGCCGCCATGTGGGTGCTGGGGATCGAACCCGGTTCCTGTAAGAGCGGTTGGCGCTCTTAACCGCTAGGCCATCTCTCCAGTCCCCCCATCAATATATTTTAAAATATATCAATACACAGATTTGCGAGCTTGACCTCACCAGGTGCAACTTCTTGCCCCTAAAGAGACACTTCCGAGGGAGGGTCAGAGGACGCGGACCCCGCCCACAAACTACTCCCACTGAGGTCAACTGCGCAAGCGCGAGAGCGGGGCTCCGCGGGCGGAGGTGAGAACTGATTGGCCGGAGGCTGCGGCCCCGCCCCTCAGTGCGTCAGCGGGTTGGCGGGCGTGGGTGCAGGTTCGGGTTGTTCTGGCGACTTTCGGTTCCGCTCGGCCTACCGCGAGCTGGTGCGAGGGACCTGCCGTCGGTGAGTCCGGGGATGCCGGACGCTTTGCCGGCCTGAAGCCCGGTCTGCTCCAGTCGTGGGGCGTGGTCCAGCAGGCGAGGGGTGAACGCAGGGAGCTCGACCGGGTGGCTATCTGAGGAGAGCGAGGCTGCGTTATTGGCTGGGTCGGTTTTGGCGCGCTCTGGCGTCTGCCATTCCTATTGGCTTGCGTGCGCTGCGGTGGGCGGGGCTGGCAGGGCCTTGGGCGCGGCGCGGCTGGTGCGCCTGCGCGGCGGGAGTTCCTCGCGGAGCTGGTAGCGCTCTAGGGGGCGGGGAGGAGGTGGCCAGCCCGGCTCCGGGACAGCTCCTCGGGCTACTCTGGGTCGTCCGGCCGTCCGTGTTCCCCGGTTCTCGTCCTCTGCACGGGAGCCACTGATGATAGCAGGTCTTCGGCCGCCGCCTGTACTTCGGGAAACTTATCGCGCTCTCCAGCCCTCCGGAGGCTGAGCACGGAGGTCCAGGGGTTCGAGGGCAGCCTCGCCCTGAGAGAAGCCAACGTCACCCAGCTCCTTTGGGGAGCATTCGGAACAGGTTTTATTTCCCTTTTTAACTTACGTGTATAAGTAACTTACGTGCATAAGTATAAGCCTGCAAGTAAGTCCGCCCGTGTCGTGCAAAGCCTGCACGTATATCATGCAATGCCCGCGGAGGTCAGAAGGGGCGTCTGATCTGGAACTGGAGTTAGAGACAGCCGCCATGTGGTGCTGGGAATCGAATCGAACTCGTGTCTTCTGCTAGAGTAGCCAGTGCTCTTAATCGCTGAACCATCTTTATTTTTATTTTTTTTTGGTCTTTTCGAGACAGGGTCTCCCTGTAGCCCCAGCTGTCCTGGAACTCACTCTGTAGACCAGGCTGGCCTTGAACTCAGAAAGATCCGCCTGTCTCTGGCTCCCAAGTGCTAGGATTGAAGGCGTGCGCCACCACGCCCGGCTTTTTTTTTTTTTTTTTTTTTTGGAATCGCTGAACCATCTTTCCAGCCTCTTCCTTTATTATATTATTTTCGTTTGAGACAGCGTCTCCCTGTAGCCCTAGCTGTCCTGGGACTCGCTTTGTAGACCAGTCTGGCCTTGAACTCACGGAGACCTGCCTGCCTCAGCCTTCCAGTTGCTGGGATTAAGGCGTGTTCCACCATGCCTTTCTAGGAAGATTTTTGTTATTTAAGTACCTTAAAAAAATCTATATTTTACCTTCAGATACAAATGATTTTTATTTTATTTTATTTATTTTTGGTCTTTTTGAGACAAGGTCTCTCAGCTGTCTTGGAACTCACTATATAGATCAGGCTGGCCTCCAACTCAGAGAGACCTGCCTCCTAAGTGCTGGTTTTATAGGCGTGCACCACCACACCCGGCCAAATGATATATTTTTAAAATTACTGGTCATTTGTTCTTTGCCAGCAGAGTAATGAATCCCAGTTTAAAGCCCAAACAAGAAGGAATCCCAGAAAATATGAAGGTATGTAATGGAACCATTGTAATGCATTTGAAGTTTAATTAAGAGGTGAGGTCTAGCTTTGTCCTTCAGGTTTTCCCTAAGCCCCTGGGCTCAAATGAATTTGAATTCAGGATTTTCTACCAGTGGTTGGAAAACGAGTTAATACTGGGATCTGTTTTTGGGAAGAGGGTCCATAGAACATCAAATTGGTTTTCTACAGTGGTTCCAGTTCATGAGCACAACATGAGTACAACAATGAAGCTTTGAATGTAGAAGTCTGCTATTCTAAAGAACAGCCTATGTAGAGAAAAATGTACAAGAGCATGACACATTCCTGGGGCTGTCTTATGTGAAGCTCATGTGTGTAACATGGAAGTCTTGGAATGGCCTTGTGTCAGCGTGACAGGAGCCCAGCTGGCTTCTTTGGCCATTATCAACATCAAACATTTAGTTATATTTTCTTCTGCTGGGGACTTGATTAATCTGTAATCTAAATTGTATCTGAAATGTTGCTGTAATGTTTGTTTTCACGGTAGCTGGCATTTGTCCCTGGGTTAACGAGTGAGATAATAACCAGGAGTAGAAACTTCACCGTGGGAAAGGCGAACCTTGTCAAGTACAGTGGGAGTTGGTAGCTTTCTCACGCTGCTTTGGTGTCACGTCCTTGCTAACCTTGTTTGAGCATTGGCCATTGTTTGCTACCGGTGCTGGCAGGAGAACCAATCACTTATTTTCTCAAAATAGAGATTTTGTGTTGGGAGATGCAGGGGGCTATTAATATAAGGAAGGAAATATTTTTTTCTTAAACAATAGCTTGGGCATTTTAGAGTGGTTTTGATTTGTTTATTAATGTTTTGTTTGTTGAGACAGGGTCTCCCTGTAGTCCCACTGGCCTGGAACTCACTCTGTAGACCAGGCGTCCTTGATCTCCTGACCTCTGCCTCTGTCGTTAAAGGTGTGCACCACCACACCTGGCCTTCTGCAGTCCTGGCTGGTCTAGTACTCACTATGTAGGCTACGTTGGCCTTAAACTGAGAGCTCTGCCTGCCTCTGCTTTCCAAGTGCTGGAATTACAGGCTTGCATCACCTGGCAGGGCTACAACTAAAACACTGATACTTTATCAGTTTCGTAATGAAGGTTGTTGAAGCAAAGCTGCTTTTGTTATCAGGTGATATAGTTGATGGGGAGTTATCCATTGTGCATGTGCTTGCTTCCTCACTATGTTCTTAGAAAGCACATGTGAGATGACTCTGCACACAGAGACACTTGCTGCCCAGCTGGATGGCCTGAGTCATACCTGTGGAAGACAAAAAGGAGAGAACTGGCTTTAACAAGGTGTCCATGTGGGCTATCGCTTATCAGGATGTGTCTGCAGATGCACACAAACAGATAAATGTACTTTCAAAATTAAGAAATTACATTCCTTTCATGAATGCTTGTATTTGGGAGTATTTATTTATTATTTATTTATTTTGTATTTGGGAATATTTAAAAGGGATCTAAGGGGCTGAAAAGATGGGTCAGAGGTTAAGAATGCAAGCTGCTTTTGCAGAGGACCTGAGTTCAGTTCCCAGCACCCACAGGGCAACTGACAACCATTGGTAACTCCAGTTCCAGGGGATCTGACGCCCTCTTCTGGTCTCTGAAGGCATTGCATGCATGGCTATATTAAATACATTCATGCAAAACACTCATAACACAAAATAAAAATAACTAAAAATAAAGGATTGCCAGGCATGGTGGTGCACCCTGTAGTCCTAGCACTCGGCAGGTGGATCTCTGAGTTCAAGGCCAGCCTGGTCTGCATAACTCATGTCAGGTTTAGGTGGTATGGTCTATTTGTAAGAATTTCTTCAAATTTATTCGACTCTTGGAAAATGTTTGCCAGTTGAAGCCAGTGTCTTCAGGGGAACATTGTAAATTATAGCAGAGAGACCTTTCGTTTTCACTGCTCGACTAAGGAGTGTGTGGAAACTTGGAAAATAGTCACATAGCAGCTCAGTAACCAGATTATGAATGTCTTTACTCTTAGAACAGTCCCATCTCAAGAAGAACTCTGAAGATGATCCAGCCTTCTGCAGCTGGGTCTCTTGTTGGCAGAGAAAATGAGGTAGGTGTGTAGATTTGGAACATCAGTATTAAATATTTCCCAGGTTTTCCTGGTATGAAGCACAGGTTGTTGAAATTTGGACATAATGTGATAGCAACAATTGTATATTTCTCAAAGAAGTGTTTTTCTTTGTGTGTAGGGGGGTGTTTTGTTTATTTTTTAAGACAGGATATCACTGTGTAGCCCAGCTGGTCTGGGGCTCTGCTATAAGACTGTTTTGCCCTTGAACTCAGATTCCCTCATCTCTGTTTCCTGAGTACTGGGATTAAAAGTGTGTGGTACCATGCCAGGATTTACTATTATTATTATTATTATTTAATGTGCAGAAGCTACATTGTCCATGTGGAGGTCAGAGGATAACTTGGTCTATTTACTCCTTTTATCCCATGGGATCCAGAGACTGAAGTCGGGTTGTCAGATGTGTCAGCAAGTGTCTTTACCTGCTGAGCCATCTTGCCAGTCTCATTTTGGAAGTCTTTTGAGATAGGGTTTCCCTGTTACCCCGGTTGCATCTCACAGAGATCCTCCTGCCTCTCCCTACCAGTGCTGGGATTAAAGGTGTGTGCTTCCGAGCCTGGCCATTTTGGTAGTTTTGAATTATATGACTTAAAAAAAAAAAATCTGCTGGGCGTGGTAGCCCATGCCTTTAATCTGAGCACTCTGGAGGCAGAGACAGGTGGATCTTTGTGAGTTCAAGGCCAGCCTGGTCTACAGATTAAAGACTAGCCCGGGGCTACAGGGAGACCTTGTCTCAAAAAAAAAAAAAAAAACCCCACCAAAAAAAATGCAAAGATGTCATAAAGATAAAAATATATGTGCTTTTTATATATGAGTTTCTGAACCATATAGCTTGCTTGTAAACTAAATCATAGTAAATAAGTGTTTCTATTATAGTTACCAAAAGGCCTGTCCAAAAGGAAGCTTTGGAATGACCAGTTAACGTCTAAGACTTCCAGCTCTGGCCCAGATCCTAGTGAAAATAAAAATGTTGGTGGAGTCACCCAGGAAGCATTTGATCTTATGATTAAAGGTATGAAATGAAAAAAGTTATGATGTAAATGATGTAAGGTATATTGTTTGTTAGTACTTTGTGGAGCGTGCTTGAAACTTCTTTTGGTCTTTTTGAGACAGGGTTTCCCTGTAGCTCTAGCTCTCCTGGAACTTGCTATGTAGATCATGCTGGCCTTAAACTCACACCAATCCTCCTGCCTCTACCTCTGCCTCTTGAGTGTGTTTTTTTAAATTATTAATTATTATTATTATTATTGGTCTTTTTGAGACAGGGTCTCCCTGTAGCCCCAGCTGTCCTAGAACTCACTATGCAGAACAGGCTGGCCTTGAACACAGAGATCCTCCTGGCTTCTGCCTCCCAACAAACATGGGCCACCATGCCCGGCTTAATTATTAATTTTTTATTTTATGTTTGTATTTTGCCTGCATGTATATAACTAATTTTTATTTTATGTGTGAGTATTTTGCCTGCATGTATGTAATTATTTTTTTAAAACTTTTTTTTTTTAATTTTTAATTTTTTTTTTTGTATGTGTATGAATATACTGTCTACATGTAGGTCTGTGAACCCGTGTCCTGCAATGCCTCAGGGGTCAGAAGAGGGCATCGGATTCCCTTGGAACTGGAGTTAAAGATGGTTCTCAGCCTCCATGTGGGTGCTGGGGATCAAACCCAGGTCCTCTGCAAGAGCAGTCGGCGCTCTTAACCGCTAGGCCATCTCTCCAGCCCCTTAATTTTTTTTTTTTTTAATGGTAACTATTTATTTATTTTCGATCTTTTCAAGACAGGGTCTCCCTATAGCCCCAGCTGTCCTGGAATTCACTCTGTAGACCAGGCTGGCATTGAACTCACAAAGATCCTCTTGCCCGTGCCTCCCAAGTGCTAGGATTAAAGGCGTGTGCCATCACGCCTGGCCCAGCCCCTTAATTTTTTATTTTATGAGTATTTTGCCTGTGTGTATGTAATTAATTTTTTATTTTATGTGTGAGTATTTTGCCTGTGTGTATGTAATTTTTTAATTTATTTGTATATTTTTCCTGGGAGTATGTAATTAATTTTTTATTTTATGTGAGTATTTTGATTGCTGTATGTAATTTTTTATTTTATGTGTGTATTTTGCCTGCGTGTATGTAATTAATTTTTTATGTGAATTTTGCCTGCGTGTATGTAATTTTTTATTTTATCTGAGTATTTTGCCTGTGTGTATGTAATTGCACTGTGTGTGTGCAATGCCCATGGAGTCCAGAAGAACTAGTCAGACCTCTATCTCCTGAACTGGAGTTATAGGTGGTTGTTACCTGACATGTAGGTGCTGGGAACTGAACCCCAGTCCTGTGTGAGGGTAGTCAGTGCCCCTAACTGCTGAGCCCTCTCTTTGCCTCTAAAATTAAGGTTTTATTAGGCAAAGTTAGGAAAGATTGACTGTAGAGAACAAAGCAGATCTGTACTACTATAGTATGAACACTAGGACTTGTGAATTTGTCTGATCAGGTTAAAATCAGTCAGGATTGGTTAAAAACACGCTTGTAATTCTAGCTCTTGGAAGGTCAAGATAAAGGATCACCATCCAGGATACATGAGACCCTGTCTTAAAATCAAATGAAAGCAAACAAAAGCAAAGAATTTTTCATAATGTGTTGAATGGAGAAAGGTATATGAATCTACAGTTAAGAGAAATGGGAAGAGTTCTTTCATCACATAATGGCAAGCACTATGTACCTAAATACAAACATTCTTTTGATCCATGTATAGATAGTATAGAGAAGATTTCAGCAAGAATCACCAGCAGAGTTAAAATTGGTGGAGCTAGGTGTGGTAGGCCATGCCTTTTATCCCAGCACTCAGGAGGGAGAGGCAGGCAGATCTCTGAGTTCAAGGCCAGCTTGGTCTACATAGGGAGCTCTAGGCCAGCTGGGACTAAAGGGAGACCCTGTCTCAAAAAAGATCCCCTCCCCCCAATTTTTTTTTTTTAATTTGAGACATAGTATTTGTAAACTCATCTTTTACCCCACAGGTAATTTACTGACTACTAAGGGAAAAGTTTGGTATACAGCATCTTTTTTTTTTTTTTTTTTTTTTTTTTGTCTTTTTGAGACAGGGTCTCCTTGTAGTCTCAGCTGGCCTGGAATTCAGAGATTGTCCCGCCTCTGCCTCCCAAGTGATGAGAAATAAATTGTTTTTTTATAGTAATAAGATTTTTTTTCTTTTTTTTAAATTTTTTTCTCTTTTTTAAAATTTTATTTATTTTTGTATGTGTATGAGTGTACTGTCTGCATGTAGGTTTGTGCACCCGTGTCATGCAATGCCATGGAGGTCAGAAGAGGGTCTCTTGGATTCCCGTGGAACTGGAGTTCTCTTGGAATTGGAGTTACAGATGGTTCTTAGCCGCCATGTGGGTGTTGGGGATTGAAACTGGGTCCTCTGCAAGAGCAGTTGGTGCTCTTAACCGCTAGGCTATCTCTCCAGCCCCAGTAATAAGTTTTTATTATTTTGTCTTGGTTTGTTTTTTGAGATAGGGACCTCAGACTCCCGATGCTAGGATTATAAGTGTGTGTGCCATCATAATCAGAGTGATAGTAATGATTTTTAAAGTTATATGTAAAATTTGATTTATTCCAGAAAATCCATCCTCTCAATACTGGAAAGAAGTGGCAGAAAAACGGAGGAAAGCTCTCTACGAAGCACTTAAAGAAAATGAGAAAGTATGTACCAACGCTGCACCATTTAAAAAAGATCTATGAGCAGTGTCCTTTCGCAGTTCAGTGTGGACAGGCTCTCATGTTGGCCTCAGGAAAGTGACTACAGAGGTAGTTTTGCTGCGGTTGTCTTGTCACCTGGAGGCACATCTGAGAGTGTAGAAACCTGTGCAATACTGAGCTTGTTTCCTTCCCTCCCCTCCTCTTTTCTTTTTCTTTTTTTTTTTTCTTTTTTTTTTTTTTTTGGTCTTTTTGAGACAGGGTCTCCCTGGAACTCACTCTGTAGACCAGGCTGGCCTTGAGCTCACAGAGATCCACCTGTCTCTGCCTCCCGAGTGCTGGGGTTAAAGGCGTGTGCCACCACACCCCGCTGAGCTTTATTTCTATCACACAGCTTCATAAAGAAATTGAACAGAAGGACAGCGAAATTGCCCGCCTGAAAAAGGAGAATCAGGAACTGTCGGAGGTGGCAGAACATGTACAGTACATGGCTGAGGTCATAGAGGTGAGAGACTCAGAATTCACTGCACTGGGAGCAAGGCTAGTGAGTACATGTGCCTGCACTGATGCCTGTGTAGCACTGTTGAGTTTCTTGAATAATAAAGTAGGTTGTCTCTTGTCAGGGCTTCATTTTCCTCATCTATAATATGGGTATAATCATGCCTGCATCTGAAGACTGTAAGGAAAATTACCATATTATACTTAACACATTTTTACACAGTTTTACTTTTTACCAGTGTGGAATTCACTATGGTTTATATTAAACAAGCTTTGTGGCTTGATCTGACTTTAAAAAAGTTTTATTATTATCATTATTTTATTTTATTTTATTTTTTTGAGACAGGGTCTCCGTACAGCCCCAGCTGGCCTGGAACTCACTCTGTAGATCAGGCTGGCCTTGAACTCACAGAGATCCACCTGCCGCTGCCTCCCAAGTGCTAGGATTAAAGGCGTTCTTAGCCGCCATGTGGGTGCTGGGAATTGAATCCCGGTCCTCTGCAAGAGCAGTTGGTGCTCTTAACCATAGAGGCATCTCTCTAGCCCCTTTTATTATTATTATTTTTTTGTATTTTCGAGACAGGGTCTCCATGTAGCCGCAGCTGTCCTGGAACTCACTGTGTACACCAGGCTGGCCTTGAACTCACAAAGATTTGCCTGCCTCTGCCTCCCAAGTGCTAGGATTAAAGGTGTGCGCCACCATGCCCCGCTGCCTTTTATTATTCTTATTTATTTTATGTGTATGAGTATATTGCCTGCATGTTTGCAAGTGCACCCATGTCATACAATGCATGGAGAGGTGGAAGAGGGTGTTAGATCCCCTGGAACTAGAGTTATAGGTGATTGTTACCTGCCATGTGGGTATTGGGAATCAAACCCGAGTCTTCTTCAAGAGCAGTCAGTACTCTTAATCGCTGAGCCTTCTTTCCCTCCCCTCAATATGACTTTAAAATTGGAAGTATCAGGGCTGGAGAGATGGCCTAGCGGTTAAGAGCACTGACTGCTCTTGCAGAGGACCTGGGTTTGACCCCCAGCACCCACATTGTGGCTGAGAACCGTCTTTAACTCCAGTTCCAGGGGAATCCGACACCCTCTTCTGACCTCTGTTGCATTGCACGATACGGGTGCACAAACCTACATGCAGACAGTACATTCATACACATATGAAAATAAATTAAAAAAACATTTAGGGCTGGAGAGATAGCCTAGCGGTTAAGAGCACTGACTGCTCTTGCAGAGGACCTGGGTTCGATCCCCAGCACCCACATGGCGGCTAAGAACCGTCTGTAACTCCAATTCCAGGTGAACTCCAGTTCAGGGGAATCTGAGACCCTCTTCTGACCTCCGCGGCAATGCACGACACGGGTGCACAGACCTACATGCAGACATTACATTCATACACATACAAAAATAAATAAAATTAAATGGAAGAGTTTTTCAAATAAAACCTTCTCGTTAAATTGTAGCCTTAATATTTTAGTGCCATGCCAGTTAATATTAGAAGTACTGAACTAGCCTTATTCATTGCCTCAAAGTAGACTGGAAATATAAAACTCAGTTCTGCAGTTTGCTTAAAAGAAAAAACAAAACTGACATATCAGTAAATCTGAATTTCCTTAGTTTCAGTGTAGCACAGTAGACCTCGACAGAACACTGTAAGTGAATTTACTGAGGGGCATTAAAGCATTAAGGGTTGGCTATATCAGTACACTGGATTTTTAAAAGTTTTTACAATAATTGCTTCTTTTAAAGAGGCTGTCTACTGAACCTCTGGAAAGCTTTGAATCACCGGATAGTCAAGAGTTTGGTTCTGAAGAGGAAACAGTTGAGGACTCTGAAGTGGAAGACTCAGATGTTGGGACATGTGCTGAAGAGGCTGTGTCTTCTTCCACGGATGCAAAACCATGCACGGATGCAAAACCATGCACGTAAGGTGCCTTCCTGTTTGACTGCAGAGAAGCGCACTACCAAGGTGGCCCTCCACTTAGCTCTCAAGGCCTGAGTGGATTAAGCACATGATGCAAACACCGGAATTAAACTTGTGTTTTGAATCCTAGGATCCTGTTATTAAAATACAGATAGTATTTTTAATCTATATTTTATGTAAATAGCTTTTTCAGTTTCTCATTGTCAGACATGACTTGTATATGATAAATAAACTTCAGTTTCCCATTGAGCATTAGCATTACAGATCTTAGTGAAGTCTTTGCAGAAAGTGAGCTCGTTTCTTTTTTTAATTTTATTTTTGTATGTGTATGAATGTACTGTCTGCATGCAGGTTTGTGCACCCGTGTCGTGCAATGCCACGGAGGTCAGAAGAGGGTGTCGGATTCCCCTGGAACTGGAGTTCTCCTGGAATTGGAGTTACAGACGGTTCTTAGCCGCCATATGGGTGCTAGGGATCAAACTCGGGTCCTCTGCAAGAGCAGTTGGTGCTCTTAACCACTAGGCCATCTCTCCATGCCCGAAAGTGAGCTCATTTCTACAGCTACATTGCTCTGCTGTTTTGGAGGAAGTGGGAAAATGCACTGTTTAGTCTGGGGGGAGTTCTTCAGTTGAGAGTCCTCTTCTCAGGTTGCGTGTAGGTTCATACTGAGTCGACAGAAAGGGGGGACTTCAGACCTGGTCCCCTCAGGTCACTGCAAGCATGTTGACCTTCATGCTCGGGTGTTCTTACTGAGTAGTCACTGGAGTGAAGCGTGGATATATTTTCTGAACGCTTCTCCAGGTGAATCTGATTGGCCAAGTCAAGGGTTGTCCAGCCATCTTTTTCTTGGATGTTCAGAGCAGTGTGATGGGGACAGTGCTCAGGCGGAAGTGCAGTGGGAAGCACAGGAGCAGCCAGGGCAGGACTTGGGTTCACACATTTCACAGTCCAGTGTGATGCAAAGTGTGGATAGTCAGATGTGAATAAAAGATAATGCTTCCAGGAAGAACACAGGACAGGTGTGGTTAGCAGAGCTGGGGCCGGGGGCTAGTGACAGCCGAGAAGTGTGGAAGTTGTGCAAAGCAGTCTTTGTTTTCATTTCTTGTTACATTTGTGTGTACATGGAGGTCAGAGGACAATTTTGGGGGAACTGGTTCTGTTCTTCCACCACAGAAGATTGTTGGACTCAGTGGCAAGTACCTGCCCCAGTATTGACCTTTAAAACATTATTTTGGGACTGGAGAGATGGTTCAGTGGTTATGAATACTAACTGCCCTTGTAGGGGAACCTGGCCAGCACCTACATGGCAGCTAACAGCCGTCCATAACTTCAGTACCCTCTTCTGACCTCCATGAGCATTGTATGGCACAGGTGCACTTCATATGTGTAAGCAGTTCATTCCTATACATAAAATAAGAATAAATAAAAAATTTAAAGCATTATTTTATGTAAGTTTCCTTATAAAACCTTAATTTTTGAACATACAAGCCCCCCCAGCTGGATGGTGGGACCCTTGGGCTGTGTGGGTTTGGGCACAACTGCTTGCAAATAGGTTTTACATGAAGGATGCTTGTACTCACAAATTATTACTTATTGTTAAAAAATGAAAAAAAAAATAAAGAAGTAATAGAAAAAAAACCCTTAATTTTCCTATCTAATCTTGAGATAAAGCCTATCTCAGTAGTATTAGGAAGAAAAAGACTTTACTACAGTGCCTGAACAGAGTGCTTTAGAAACAGTAGCTATGCTGGGCGTGGTGGCGCACGCCTTTAATCCTAGCACTCAGGAGGCAGAGGCAGGCAGATCTTTATGAGTTCAAAGCCAGCCTGGTCTACAGAGTGAGTACCAGGACAGCTGGGACTACAGGGAGACCCTGTCTCGAAAAAACAAAAAAAGAAAGAATCAGTAGCTATTATTGTTCTGGGTAATTCAGATGGTTATAATGTTTGCCTAGGATGCAGGAAGCCCTAGGTTTTATCCTTAGCACTGCATAGATCAGCCAGGGCTACTTGAGACCCTGGAAAGTCCTAGGACCAGAATTCCATCCCTGGATGTAGTGGTGTATGTCTGTAATACTCACAGGCAGATGGTCTGGAGGGGCAGAGCAGCAGAAGCGAGACCCTGCCTCAAGGTGGAAGGTAACTTGGTGAAGTACCGTGGCAGGTACTTCACCCCTCCCATGAATAAGGAAATAACTAGGGCTGGAGAGGTCGTTCACCAGTTGAGAGCTCTTACTGCTTTTGCAGAGGACCTGGGTTTGGTTCCCAGCACCCAAATGGTGGCTCACAATCACCTGTAACTCCAGTTCCAGGGAATCCGATGCCCTCTAATCTTCTTGGGCACTTGTACACACTTTGAGAAGTAAATTCACACAGGCACACATCCTCACATAGTAAGAACTAAAAGAATTAAAACAGAAGCTATTGATAAAACTTTGTCCAATAGAACGTAGAGATGTTGGAGGTATCTGTTGCACAATGTGGGAGTCACTAGGTGTTGACCATTCAAAATGTAGTTAGCATCAGTGAAAAATTTGTTAAATTAGCTATATGAGGTTAGTGGCCATTGTGTGAGATGGTGGCTCCATGTATAGTAGTGCGGGCTGCTGGCCTAAAGGGTAGGTAAATTAAATAGTGCTAGCAGTAGGACAAGGGAGGACTCACCCAGAAAGCTGTTAAAAAAAAAGGAGAGACAAGTAGAACAGGCTGACTTGTATAGGTGAGCAACTTTTCTGTTGCTGTGATAGAACCACCTCCATCAAGAGAACTTATAAAAGGAAGAGTTTATTTGAGCTTACGGTTGGTGGTTGCAGGGGAATTAAGAGTCTGTCATGGTGGGGAGGCATGGTGGCAGGAAGTGCCCAAGTAGGAGCAGAAACAGAGCTTCAGATCTTCGAGCAGGCACAGGAAGCAGAAAGCAACTCAAGATTGGCAAGGCTTTAAGAACTCTCTAAGCCTGGCCCCCAGTGAAATGCTTCCTCCAGCATGGCCACACCTTCGAAGACCTAAAACAGCGCCACCAACTGGGGACAAATGTCCCAATTCTTGGAGCCTATGGGGAACATGCTCATTCAAACCACCACACTTGGCCAGTGGAAAGTGCTTCTGAACAGTCCGGTGATGGGTAACAGTTGAAGAGGGAGTTGAAGAGGATTAAGAAATTTTAATGTTTTAAAAGTAGCATATATAGTCCTAAGTGTCGTCAGTGTTTTCATACATGGCTGCTACATGGCTCTCTGTCCCTTCTGCCCTCTCCTGCCTGGCTCCCTCACAGCAGTCCTCTCCTGCCTGGCTCCCTCCTCACAGCAGTCCTCTCCTTCCTGGCTCCCTCACAGCAGTCCTCTCCTGCCTGGCTCCCTCACAGCAGCAGTCCTCCCCTTTGCTTCTGACTGGCATGGACCTTAGCTTTTCTCTCCACTTTTTTTTTTTTTAGGAAGGATTTTTTAAAGTGAGAACAAAAGTTCTGAGACTTAGAAGAGCAAAACAATTTGTAGAAGATAGAGGGGAAAAATGTGAGTGAATTTAGGCTTGCAAAAGTTTCTCAGGTCACAACAAAGCAGGAGCCATACCATCAATAGGCCTCATGAGAAGGATTTTTGTCTTTGAAAAGAGAGTCAAGGACATTCAGTGTCAGTCTGAGATGATTTTTCTCCAAGGTGATCCTAGCCAGGTGTTCTAGTTTGCTTCTCCATTGCTGTGACAAAACACCAAAACCAGCTTGGGGAAGAAAGGGTTTATTTGGTCACATCTCCCAGGTTCATCACCAAGGGAGCCCAACATAGGAGTGCAGAGTAGGAACCTGGAAGCAGGAGCTGAAGCACAGGCCTCGGAGGAACGCTGCTTACTGACTTGCTTCCCTGACTTTCTTATATAATACAGGACCACCTGACCAGGGGTAGCACCACCCACAGTGGGCTGGGTCCTCCCACATTCCCTCACAATCGAGAATATATCTCACAGACATGGCCACAGGCCAGTCTAATGGAGGCAGTTTCCCAACTGAGGCTCCCCTCTACCCAGGTGTGTCAAGTTGACACTAAGGCAGTCCAGCACACCAGACTTATGTTGCCTTTCAGACAGGGCTGACTGACCATCTGTGTAGCACACCTTGAGCACATATCCTGGGCTGGCAAGGTGGCTCAGCGGATAGAAGTGCTTGCCTCAAGCCTGACAACCCGAGCTCAGTCTCTGGATCCACAGTGAAAGGAGAGCTGACTGCTCCTGCCTGTCCGACGAGGGGCAGACATGGAATGCAAGAGCCTATCCTCGCAGAAGAGTAAACATTTAAAACAAGATATCCCATTAAGAGAAAGTGAACTGTTTTGAGAAAAGTATAGTCTAGTGAGTCTCCTAACAGCTCACATCTACCATACTCTGTGATATATTCTAGTGAGTCTAAACAGCTCACATCTACCACACTCTGTAGTATATTCTAGTGAGTCTAAACAGCTCACGTCTATCACACTCTGTAGTATATTCGAGTGAGTCTAAACAGCTCATGTCTACCACACTCTGTAGTATATTCGAGTGAGTCTAAACAGCTCACATCTACCACACTCTGTAATATATTCTAGTGAGTCTCCTAAACAGCTCATGTCTACCACACTGTAGTATATTCTAGTGAGTCTAAACAGCTCACATCTACCACACTCTGTAGTATATTCTAGTGAGTCTAAACAGCTCACGTCTATCACACTCTGTAGTATATTCTAGTGAGTCTAAACAGCTCATGTCTACCACACTCTGTAGTATATTCTAATGAGTCTAAACAGCTCACATCTACCACACTCTAGTACATTCTAATGAGTCTAAATAGCTCACATCTACCACACTCTGTAGTACATTCTAGTGAGTCTAAACAGCTCACATCTACCACACTCTGTAGTATATTCTTGTGAGTCTCCTAAATAGCTCATGTCTACCCCACTCTGTAGGGTCCTTTTTTTGTTGAGTAAACTATCTCTTCAAGAGATCTTAGTGGACTTCAGGTTTAATCCAGTATGTCATAAGCCAAACACAAAGGAATTTTTTTATTATTATTTATTTATTTTTATGTGTATGAACGTACTGTCTGCATGTAGGTTTGTGCACCCGTGTCGTGCAATGCCACGGAGGTCAGAAGAGGGTGTTGGATTCCCCTGGAACTGGAGTTCTCCTGGAATTGGAGTCACAGATGGTTCTCAGCCGCCATGTGGGTGCTGGGGATCGAACCCGGATCCTCTGCAAGAGCAGTTGGTGCTCTTAACCGCTAGGCCATCTCTCCAGCCCCAGGAATTTATGAGTCAGAGCATCTGGGTCCTCTAGATGAGTTAACAGGTATTTGTGGTCTATTGAGTGGCACAATTCCTCAGCAGGATTACTGGTTCTGGAGAGATGGCTTACTGGTTAAGTGCACTGGCCGCTCTTGCAGAGGACCTGGGTTTGGTTCTCAGAGTCCACGTGATGGCTCACAACTATCTGTAGCTCCAGGGACTCTGACTCATCGGTGCTCATGGGCACTCATGTGCACGGACATGAAAGCAGTCGAAATGCTCATACACATTAAGTATGTAAAAATCTAAAAAATTCCATTTTCTCTACAGTTTTAACTTTTGTTGTTGTTCAAATTAATTTCTCTTTGTTTAAAAACCAAGTTATGCCAGGCATTGTGGCTCAAGCCTTTAATCCCAGCACTCGGGAGGCAGAGGCAGGCGGATCTCTGTGAGTTCAAGGCCAGCCTGGTCTACAGAGTGAGCTCCAGGCCAGCTGGGGCTACATGGAAACCCTGTCTCAAAAAAAGACCCCCCCCCCAAAAAAAAAGCAACCAAAAACCAAGTTATTACATAGTTTGATACTCAAAAGGGAATTTGTTCAAATAAGGTCATGATGTCAGTCAGCGTTTCTAGGTGACTGTCGACAGTTGTAGCAATGCCCATAAATACTTGGGAAGCCTGGCTTGGTGACTTTTGCACTTTATCAGAGCCTAGGTCCTTTGAAATTGGCCTCGGATTACTAGATGGGCAGGGTAGATTTCCTTGTGGAGTTGGCCCTGTTCTTAGCAAACTTTAGGACGCCCTCTTAATGTTCCGTTGCTTGATAAAATACTCTGGAAAAGCAGTTTAAGAGAAAAAGTTTATTCTGGATGACAATTCAGGATGCAGTCCATGGAGAAGTCAAAGTGGCAGGGGCTTGAGGCAGCTGGTCACCTTGCATCCATGGTCAGGAAGCAGAGATGAAGGCAGGCAGGCTGCTGCTCAGCTTCCTGTCCAGGGCTTCAGCCAGGGAGTGGTGCCGTCCACAGTGGGCGGGTCTTCCTGCCACAGTACAGTCTAGGTAATCCCAAACTGCCCAGGGGCCCATCTCCCAGCGGTTCTAGCGTCTGTCAGGTTGACATACGTCATGACCAACACAGACATGAATACTGGCAAAATCATTTAACCATCTACACGCTAGCAGAGTAGCGTTGGTGATTTGGGGTTCTGGATCCAGATGATAGCCAGTAACCATGTGTATCCTTTTATACAACCCCCTTGGCATCAGTGTCTGGCTTGTTGAAGTACATTGCCTGCTGGAGCCTCACGCTCCCCTGTCCCTGGTGAATGGCACCAAGCTGAATGTGTAGGACTGGGGCAGAGAGGCAGGGTGCAGGAGCCTCAGGTTGGCCCAGGCTGCTGTTCCTATGACATGGTAGGTAGGAGGGCAAGCAGCACATAGTGAGATGGCCGAAGGATGCACTGGGATGCTGGCTGAAGTGAGAGAAGCCTTGCGAGTTCGAGTCAGCAGCTCCTGACTGCTGAAAGCAGAAAAAAAAAAACCCCAAAAAACCCTTTTCACTTGGTCTGTAGAGATAGCATAGTGGTTAAGAGGACTTGTTGCTCTTTCAGAGGACCTGAGTTTGGTTCCCAGCACCTACATAGTGGCATACAACCACCTGTTATACAACCCACGTGTTGCACGTACATGTATGAAGGCAAACACTCATATGCATAAAATATTTTTTGTCATTTAAAATATTTCATTTTTATTTTATGTGTATGAGTGTATTGGGTGCATGTAAGTGGACCCATGTCTTGAAATGCCCAAGTCAGAGGATGTCAGATTCCTCTGGAACTGAAGTTAATGGATGGTTTAGCTGCCATGTGGATGCTGGGAATTGAACCTGGGTCCTATGCAAGAGCAGCCACTACTGTTTACTGCTGAGCCATCTCTCCAGCCCCCATAAAATCTCTCAAGCCTTTAATCCTAGCACTCGGGCGGCAGAGGTAGGTGGATGGATCTCTGAGTTCAAGGCCAGTCTGGTCTACAGAATGAGTTCCAGGACAGATGGGACTAAAGGGAGACCCTGTCTCAAAAAGACCCCCCCCCCAAAAAAAAACGTAAAAAAATTATTGTGTGTATAGATGTGTGTGTGTGTGTGTGTGTGTGTGTGTGTGTGAGAGAGAGAGACTATTTTGCCTGCATGTATGTAAGTGTACTCATGTTGTGCAATGCCTTTGGAGGTCAGAAGAGGGCATTGGATTACCCGGAACAGGAGTTACGGATAATTGTGTGTGTTGGAAACTGAACCCAGTTCCTTTGTAAGAGCAGCCAGTTCTCTTAGCCCCTGAGCTAAATATCAGTCCTAAATATTAAGGATTTTAAAAATTATTGGGGGGGGGATCTGTGTGCCATGGTGCATGTTTGGAGGCCAGAGGACCCACTTTGGGGGTTGGTTCTCTTCCACTGGACAGGTTTTGGGGATCGAACTCAGGTCATTAGATTTGGTGGCAAGTGCCCTTACCTGCTGCCTGCCTCGTGGGCTCTGGAAACATCTTTTATTAGTATCTTTCCCTTCCCCGTTCCTGGTTCCTGAGATCATGTGTACTCAGGTTCATATCCCCAGGTTGTGTCTGGGAAAACCCAGAAGGGATGGCGAAGAAAAACAAGGCCACTTGAAAGCTTTGGTCATCCGCTTGGTACCCAGACTTAGCAGTGCTGCAGGGCCCACATCTGATGCCTGTATTCTCCTGTATTCTCCTTCTTCAACTTAGAGGTGCCTTTGGGTGCTTGGACAGCCGCTGTGGCTAGACTGCCTTCCTTATAAGCTGATCTGTAGGTAGAACATTAACCATAGTTTCTCTAAGCACTGTCAGAAGAGTGTTTCTGAAATCTCTACTCATTTCTTTTTTTGTTTTTAATTTTATTTATTTTTGTATGTGTATGAATGTACTGTCTGCATGCAAGTTTGTGCACCCGTGTCATGCAATGCCACGGAGGTCAGAAGAGGGTGTCAGATTCCCCTGGAACTGGAGTTAAAGACGGTTCTCAGTCACCATGTGGGTGCTGGGGATCGAACCCAGGTCCTCTGCAAGAGCAGTCGGTGCTCTTAACCGCTGAGCCATCTCTCCAGCTCCACAACTATTCATTTCTTTCCTTAACCTTCACTAAAATAATTATAAATAAACAAATAATTCCAGACTGACAAAGCTGGAGTCCGCCAGTGAAGATAAAGAAAAGATAAAAGACACTAAACAATTCCATTTCTGGAAATTCAGTACATCCATGCGAAATAGACATTTTAAAATATTTTGTATCATTGTTTTGCCTGCATGTACCTAAGTGTACCATATGCAGTGCCTGCGGAGGTCAGAAGAAGGTGTCGGATCCCCTGGAATTGGAATTCTGGGCAGTTTTTAGCTACCATGTGGGTGCTGGGAGCCGAACCTGGGTCCTCTGTGAGAGCAGCCAGTGCTGTTAACTGCTGAGCCATTTCTCTAGTCTGGAAATAAACATTTAAAAGTATTAATTACAGAGCTGTGTGTGGTGGCACATGCCTTTAATCCCAGCACTGGGGAGGCAGAGGCAGGTATGTTTGTGTGAGATTAAGCCTAGCTTGTTCTACATACTGAGTTCCAAGTCAGCTAGGGCTACATGGATACTGTTCTAGTTTCTTTTTATTTATTTTTTTTTAATTTTTTTTTGTCTTTTCGAGACAGGGTCTCCCTGTAGCCCCAGATGTCTTGGAATTCGCTCCGTAGACCAGGCTGGCCTTGAACTCACAAAGATCTGCCTGCCTCTGCCTCCCAAGTGCTAGGATTAAAGGCGTGTGCCACCACGCCCGGCTTCTAGTTTCCTTTTAAAACCAGCTTGGGGAGGAAAGCCCAAATCTCCTGGTCACAGCTCATCACTGGAGGAGCCCAGCATAGGAACTCAGGGCAGGACCCTGGAGGCAGGAGCTGACTCACAGGCCATGGAGGAGTGCTGCTTAGTGGCCTGCTCCCCTAGCCCTTGCTCAGCCTGCTTTCTTATATAACAATCTGCTCAGGGGTGGCACCACCCATAGTGGGCTGGGCCCTCCCCACATCACTGAACAATCAAGACAGTATTCCACGGATGTGGCCACAGGCCAGTCCAGTGGACCCAGGTGTATCAAGTTGACACTAAAGCTATCCAGCATGGGGCTGGAGAGATGGTTCACCAGTTTTAGATTTTTATTTGGTTGCATACATGCTATTTTGTAGGTCATGTTTTCTTCTAGGAGCAGAAAGTGCCAGTGGCTCTGTGCTACTGGTTTCAGTAGACAGGATGGACATAGATTGCGGACCTCAGGAGTGTGAACTCTGTGTGACCTGGTGTGGTTGGTGACCTCAGGGGTATAAACTCTGTGTGACCTGGTGTGATTGGTGACCTCAGGAGTGTGAACTCTGTGTGACCTGGTGTGGTTGGTGACCTCAGGGGTGTGAACTCTATGTGACCTAGTGTGATTGGTGACCTCAGGAGTGTGAACTCTGTGTGACCTGGTGTGATTGGTGACCTCAGGAGTGTGAACTCTGTGTGACCTGGTGTGATTGCCGACCTCAGGAGTGTGAACTTAGGGTGTCTGGCCTGGGTTGTTCCTTGGCCCTTCTTCCTCCTGGGAGTCATGCCTTGCATGGAGCTTCGGTACTTTCTGCTGTACCTCTTGTTCTAGTCAGACTGCAGTCCTTTATCAGTCAAGGGTTGGCATGTAGCTCAGTGGGTTAGGGTTAGGGATAGGGTTAGGGGTAGGGGTAGGGGTAGGGTTAGGGATAGGGTTAGGGGTAGGGGTAGGGATAGGGTTAGTCTCTGACTAGCATGTGTGAGGTCCTGCATTCAATTCCCAGATCCACCAAAACGTTCAGATCTTCTAATCAGGTGAAGATGAAGAACTGGGCATGAAAAGGCAAGAGAATATCTAGGAAATAAGATCTATCACCAAACGTGCTGGGTACCTGGATGATGAAGAGGACTCCTAGGATATGTGTGTGCAAGGCAAGATGGAAGCCACAGGATGCTGGTTTCCAAGAAGCTGCCAGCTGCCAGTCCTAGCAGTATTGAGAGATGGTTAATAGGAGGAGAAGTGTGGGAACATAGTGGGAGTTGTCCAGAGAGTGAAGGGAAGAGCAGTTCCAGGGAAGAGTTGGGGGGAGGCTGTAACCACACCTCGCTGTAACGGTAACAGAGGACATGAGGGAGTCAGCAAGAAAATGAATGCAGCACACTGCGTCCTCATCTGTCCAGAAGACTCCTAAAATCGAAAACAAAAGTTGATAATTAGCAGTACTTAGGACTTATTCAGCAGTTTGGAGGTAGAGAAGAAATTGCTGCCAAGGTGCCAATGGTCAGCATCGAGGGTATGAATGATGAACTGCAGCTTCTCCATTGGGAAGAGGCTGAGGGCTTCTTACCTGAGACCTTGTTAATACTGTTTTTACTGTGTGTGTGTGTGTGTGTGTGTGTGCGTGTGTGTGAGATGTGTGCTGGTGTCATTGGAGGCCCAAAGAGGGCCTCACGCCCTCGCGAGTTCGAGTTACAGGCAGTTGTAAGTTACCCAGAGTGAATGCTGGGAACTGAACTTGGGTCCTGGAAGAGCAGCAAGTGCTCTGAAGTGCTGTCATCTCTCCAGTAAATTACCATAGGGTCTCTGTTAGCCCAGGCTAGCCTCAAACTCAGTACCAAGCACAGGATGACATTGGATTGCTCCCCTGCTTGTACCTCCAAAGTGTATACAACTGTTCCTGGCAAGCTTGTGGTGTTATGAGGACTCAGGATGTGTTTTATTTCTTAATGAAGAATTGATAATGAAATAATTATACTAAATCAGCTTTAAATAGATATTATTGGAAAAGTAATTTTCAGGACTGGAGAGATGGCTCAGTGATTAGGAGCACTGGGTGCTCTTGAGGAGAACCTGGGTTCAGTTTCTAGCACTCACATGGCAGCTAACAACCTCTCATAACTCCAGTTCCAGGGGACCCAATGCCTTCTTCTGACCTCCATGGGCATTGCACAACATGGGTGCACTTACACAAATGCAGGCAATACCCCCATACACATAAAATAAAAATAATAAAATATTAAAAAATAATTTTCATCGTTTAATGGCAGACATTGAAGATAATCACTGGCCTTGCAACTAACTCTACAACACACAGCCCTAATGTCAATTGCGTTATCTCCTTATGTCTAATGCATGCATTACCTCCTTATGTCTGATTGCATGTGTTACCTCCTTATGTCTGATTGCATGTGTTACCTCCTTATGTCTAATGCAAGTGTTACCTCCTTATGTCTGATTGCATGCATTACCTCCTTATGCCCTAATGTCCATTGCGTTATCTCCTTATGTCTAATGCATGCATTACCTCCTTATGTCTGATTGCATGTGTTACCTCCTTATGTCTGATTGCATGCATTACCTCCTTATGTCTAATGCATGTGTTACCTCCTTATGTCTGATTGCATGCATTACCTCCTTATGTCTAATGCATGTCTTACCTCCTTATGTCTAATTGCATGTGTCAACTCTTTTTTTTTTTTTGGCAGGGTTTCCTTGGAGACCCAGTTGGCCTGGAGACCAGGCTGGCCTCACTCTCTCAAGAGATCTACCTGCCTCTGCCTCCCAAGTTCTGGAATTAAAAGGTGCATGCCACCATGCCCAGCTTGGATCTTTTATTTTTTAATTTTTTTTGTGAAAGACTCTTATGTTGTCCTCAAACTCAGTTGTGAGCTGAGGATGACTTTAAATCGATCCTCCTGCCTCCACCTACTGAGGCACAGGGTTACAGTATGTCACCATGCTTGGCTGTTCTTTTATTCTTTTATTATTTTTATTTTATGTGTATGAGTGAATTGCCTGCATGTGTGTAAGTGCACCCATGTTATGCAGTGCCCATGGAGGTCAGAAAGAGGGTGCAGGATTCCCTGGAACTGGAGTTAGCCACCATGTGGATGGTGGGAATTGAATGTGGGTCCTCTGTGAATCAAACCTTTCATTTTTTGGTTGTTAGCCTTAGCCTTTAACGGCTGCGCTATCCCTCCAGCCCTGAACATGGGTCCTCTGTAAGAACAGCCAGTGCTCTTAAATGCTGAGTCATCTCTCCAGCCCCTGGTAGCTCTTTCCTTTAAATTATTATTTTTTAATTTGGTATGTTCATGCAGGTGTGTGCATGCTACCGTGTGCACGTAGAGATCAAAGGACACTCTCAAGGGTCAGCCTTTGCCCTCTACCTTGTTGACAGCTGTGCTTCCCTGGCTAGCTGGCCACAAGCTTCCATGGATCTGCCCATCTCCACCTCCTACTCCACCTCTCATTTTGCTGTAGGAGTGCTAGGATTACACACACAGACACAGCTTTCCAAATCCTGGGGATTTGAACTCAGGTCCATAGACAATGTGGCAAACTCTTTATATACAGTGGCAACCCTCCAGTTCCTGGATTTTTTTTTTTTTTTTGAGACAAGGTCTCATTGTGTTGTCTAGCACACTTACAGTTGTACTTCCACCTCTCCAGCAGCTGGGATTACAGGTATAGGCTGATTTAGCATCTTTATTTCCTAGTGGGAGAACATAAACTTGTGGTAGCTCAAGGAGCCCCAGCTATGAGGTTATTTAATAAAGCAGTGCTGTTCAGAAGTTTTATGACTGTTGTTGACCAGCTATATGAATGTCTTTGTAGAATTATTTATGTCTTTGTAGAATTATTTTTAGCATGTGTGTATGATATGTGGGCATGTGTTTGCATGTGTGTGCATGTGTGTGTGTGTGTGTGTGTGTGTGTGTGTGTGTGTGTATGTATTGCTTGTCTTCCTAGATTGCTCCCCACCGCACATAGTGAGACAAGGTCTCTCACTGAGCCCTGTTTTGGATAGTCTAGGTTTTAGGATAGTCAGCTGGTCTAGAGGTTGTGGTGTCTGTTTTCCCTGCCTTTGAGTGGGATCACAGAGAGGCCACCCAGCCACTCCTCATTCAGGATCACACACAGGCCGTCCAGCTACTCCTCATTCAGGCTCACACACAGACCACCCAGCCACTCATTCAGGATCACAGAGAGGCCGCCCAGCCACTCCTCATTCAGGATCACACACAGGCCGCCCAGCCACTCCTCATTCAGGATCACAGACAGGCCGCCCAGCCACTCCTCATTCAGGATCACACACAGGCTGCCCAGCCACTCCTCATTCAGGATCACAGACAGGCCGCCCAGCCACTCCTCATTCAGGATCACACACAGGCCGCCCAGCCACTCCTCATTCAGGATCACAGACAGGCCGCCCAGCCACTCCTCATTCAGGATCACACACAGGCCGCCCAGCCACTCCTCATTCAGGATCACAGACAGGCCGCCCAGCCACTCCTCATTCAGGATCACACACAGGCCGCCCAGCCACTCCTCATTCAGGATCACAGACAGGCCAACCAGCCACTCCTCATTCAGGATCACACACAGGCCGCCCAGCCACTCCTCATTCAGGATCACACACAGGCCGCCCAGCCACTCCTCATTCAGGATCACAGACAGGCCACCCAGCCACTCCTCATTCAGGATCACACACAGGCCGCCCAGCCACTCCTCATTCAGGATCACACACAGGCCGCCCAGCCACTCCTCATTCAGGATCACAGACAGGCCACCCAGCCACTCCTCATTCAGGATCACACACAGGCCGCCCAGCCACTCCTCATTCAGGATCACAGACAGGCCACCCAGCCACTCCTCATTCAGGATCACACACAGGCCGCCCAGCCACTCCTCATTCAGGATCACAGACAGGCCGCCCAGCCACTCCTCATTCAGGATCACACACAGGCCGCCCAGCCACTCCTCATTCAGGATCACAGACAGGCCACCCAGCCACTCCTCATTCAGGATCACACACAGGCCGCCCAGCCACTCCATTCACGGTCACACACAGGCTGCCCAGCCACTCCTCATTCAGGCGGGTTCTAAGGGGGCACACTCTGGCCCTTGTGCTTGCATAAGTGGTTTACCCGCTAAGCTATCTCCCTAGGGTATATATAGAACTTTTTTTTTTTTTTTTTTGAGATGGGGGTCTTACTATGTAGCCCTAGCTGGCCTGGAACTTGCTATGTAGAGGAGGCTAGCCTCAAATGCACAGAGATCTACCTGCTTCTGCCTCCCGAGTGCCATACATAGAACTTTTTAACTACAAAAAACATAGACGAATATGTTGATTTTTATTCTTTAGTTCAGGTTTTTGGGGTAATACAGTAGCACAGAGAGCTGGATCATATGACCAGATTGGGCAGCACTATTTCCTGTGAAAACCAATTAGGAAATAGAGCACTTCGGCAAAATTCTCAGGCCATCCAGACCAGTTCTCCATAGCCAAGATTTGCAAGTGGTATTTTAAAGTGTTGAAGGATCTTAGCTCCCTCATGATTTCTGAGTTGTTACAAGTCATGGCTGACAGAGTGTAGCATATCCAGAACTGAACCGTGCGGTGGCTGTTGATCTCACTCTTGCTGATATCCTGTTTGGGTCCGTCGAAGAATCCAATGAGGAGGGGTATAAACTGCATGTTTTTGGCCTTTCTCTGGCTGGTGGGGTTTAAGTAACACCAGCATGCCAGGCTCTGGAGCAGCAGGATCTTAGTCCTTGACGACATCCTCTTTTCATTCTGCAGCAAGGAAAACACTTCTTTCATGTACTCTGTAGCAAATTGCCCAGCGGTTGTCCCTCCTGCAAAACAAGCATTTGTGTTGCCAGAAGTATGTAGTGTGTGGAGCAGCTAGTAACATTTCAGATCTCCTACACATTCTTTTTTTTTTTAAATACTATTTTTAGTTCATGTGTATGAGTGTATTGGCTGCATGTGTGTAAGCGCACCTACTGCAGTGCAGTGCCCATGGAGGTCAGAAGAGGGCATCAGATCTCCTGGGACTGCAGTTGTGGGTGGGTGCTAGCTGCCATGTGGGTGGTCGGAGTTGAAACCTGGGTCCTATGAAAGAACAAGCGTTCCTTACTGCTGAGCTATCTTTCCAGCCCCTGTAGTAACTATTTTAAGAGGATCAGTTCTTACGGATTTTTCAAATACATTTTTCTGTGTGATGTTTTGTTTCATTTGAGGCAAGAGGTTTGAGACAGACTATCACAGTACCCTGAGTGGTTTGGCACTTTCTATGTAGACCAGACTGTCATCAAACTTGCAGGCATCCACCTCTTCCTGCCTCCCAGTGCTGGGATTGAAGGCGTGTGACACCACACCTGGCTTAAAGATGGTTTTTAGCTGCCATGTGGGTGCTGAGAATCAAACCTGGGTCCTCTTGCAAGAGCAGTCGGTGCTCTTAACCACTGAGCCAGTACTTCTTTTTTAAAATTCATTTTTACTTATGTGTATGAGCATTTTACTTGCATGTATTGTATGTGCACCTTGTTTCGTATGTCACCTCAGAGGGCAGAATGGGGGGGGGGTATTGGATATCCTGGACCTGCAGTGACAGGTGAGACGGTTGTGGTCTATCATGCAGGTGCTGGGAACTGGACGTGATGCTCTTTCCTGCAGGGCCATCTCTCATTTCTGGTACTTGTATTCTCATTCAGGGTAGTCCTTTTTTATGTTACCTCTATGTATTTGTCTTACTATATTCCCAGCTGGCTCAAGAAATCCCTGTATTTGCCTGTTCTCAGGTTGCTGAGACTGAACCCCTGTGCATGGCTGCTAATGAAGACTTCAGTGAACAATTTCAGCAGACACATTTATTTGATGGGCCTATTCTTTCAAAACATGAGGAGAAAATAGTTGTATCTTTAACAATAGAAAAACAACCAATAATGCAGAGGGAATATTCCTGGAGTCTTTAAGACTAGAGCTAAGAAATCACTGAATTATGGTGTTGAGATGGGCAGACAGGACACGGAGTGTCTGCTCAGATACCTGTGAAGGACAGCAATCCGATCTTGTGGGCGGCCTGGGCTCTCTTTAGAACGGGTAGTCTTGAATTCTTCAGCAGGTAGCCAAGTTCTATGAATTTCTCTTTGTGAAAAATGCAGTCTGCTGGAGGTATTATGTTTTCCTCCTCCTCCTCTTTAGAGAAATAGCCCTTCACGGTGACATTCCAGAATTTCTGCAGGCGAAGAGACAGTTTCACAAAGTAATAATGTGTCTGACTCCAGATTCGCCCACAGAAGCCCCTGACCCTCATCATCTTGCTGAAGGACCCTGGTTCTCAGAGGTGCGTACAAGTGGCCAGGGGCTCCGGAACTTAGCGCCTGGCAACAGGGTGGAACGGAATTCAGGAGCCCGAAGCAATAACCGCTTAGGTTCCTGGGCCTGATAGTCAAGGCACCTTCTAGAACTGGCGGACTTGTGCTTCTCTGGGGGAAACAAGCCCTCAGCTGTTGAGCTGGTTTTCCCCAGCACAGCTCTTCTCCCTTTATCTTTTGCAGGGCTCTGGTCTCGGACTAGTCGTCCCTCACGCCTGAGCTGCCTTTCCTTGAGCTACAATTTTCTCTCAGAAGGCTGCCATGCTTGTTAACTAGAGTTCTTTGTTTTAGAAAATACTTTGTTTTTTATTTATTTATTTTTTAAAATTTTTTATTTATTTTTGTATGTGTATGAATGTACTGTCTGCATGTAGGTTTGTGCACCCATGTCGTGCAATGCTGCGGAGGTCAGAAGAGGGTCTTGGATTCTCCTGGAACTGGAGTTCTCCTGGAATTGGAGTTACAGATGGTTCTTAGCCACCATGTGGGTGCTGGGGATCGAACCCGGGTCCTCTGCAAGAGCAGTGGGTGCTCTTAACTGCTAAGCTGTCTCTCCAGCCCATGTTTATTATTTTATGAGCATTTTGCCTGCATGTATGTAAGTGCACCACATGTGTGCAATGCCTACACAGGCCAAAAGGGCTTCAGATCTACTGCAACTGGAGTTATGAATGGCTATTAGGTGCCATATGGGTGCTGGGAATTGAACCCAGGTCCTCTGGAAGAGCAGCCAGTGCTCTTAACTGCTGAGCCATCTCTCCAGCCTGTTACTAGAATTCTTTGCATCAAGGATTGACCTGTTCTCATGAGAGGCAGCAGCAGCAATTGCAGAAATCCCATGACTCCCCATTGTACCCAGCACCTGTCCTACACATGTCCTGTTTGTGTGACTTTGAGCTCTTCTCTCCTGACCCCACTTGCTTCTGACCCTCTCAAAGATGCTGCTCTCCATTCTCCTCTTAGTAGAATTCCCACTGCAGCCACATCCTTAGAAAAATGCATACAAAGGGGCTGGAGAGATGACTTAGCAGTTAAGAGCACTAATGGTTCTTATAGAGGACTTGGGTTCAATTCCCAGCACCCATGTGGTGGCATCCATAACTCCTGTTCTGGGGGAATCTGAAGCTTTCTACTGACCTTGGTAAAACTTGCTGCTTCTAACTATGGAGCTGAAGATCTCCAACTCTTTTAATTATGTGTATGTCTGTATGTGCGTATGTACACATGTATGTGGGTATCTGCAGAGGCCAGAGACATTGGATCCCTCTGGAGCTATAATTACAGGTGGTTGTTAGCCACCTGACTTGAGTGCCAGAAACAGAACTCGGGTCCTCTGGAAGAGGAGGAAGCACTCTTAATCACCTAGCCATCTCTCCAGCCTAACTTCCAAATCTTGATCCTACTGCCTGACAACCCCTCACCCTGAAAATGCTCTGGTTACAGGGATGCACCATCATGCTCCAGGGCTTATAGATGTGTGTATATAGACAGGGTCTCCCTGTAGCCCTAGCTGGGCTAGAACTCACCATGTAGGCCAGGCTGGCTTCAGTCTTCCAGAGATCTGACTGCCTAGTGCTGGGATTAAAGGTGTGTGCTACCAGGCCTGGCTTCAATTCTTCAGTTACACACACACACACACACACACACACACACACACACACACCATGTATTTGTTGTTTTTGAGACAGGGTCTCCCTGTAGCCCCAGGTTGTTTGGAACTTGCTACATAGATCAGGTTGGCCTCAGTCTCACAGAGATCCACTTGCTTCTGCTTCCTGAGTGCTGGGATTAAAGGCGTATGTCACCATGACTGGCCACTTACATATTAAAAAAATATTTTGTTGTTTTTATTTTATATGTATGAATGCGTTGCCTGCATGTATGTAAGTGCATCCATGTCATGCAGTACCCATGGAGACAGAAGAAGACGCTGGATTCCCCTGGAACTGGAGTTATGGATGCCATGTGGATGCTGGGACTCGAAACCCGGTCCTCTGCAAGAGCAGCTGGTGCTCTTAACTGCTGAGCCATCTCTCCAGCCCCACTTACATTTTTTTTTTTTTTTTTGGTCTTTTCAAGACAGGGTCTCCCTGTAGCTCCAGCTGTCCTGGAACTCACTCTGTAGACCAGGCTGGCCTTGAACTCACAAAGATCCGCCTGCCTCTGCCTCCCAAGTGCTAGGATTAAAGGCATGCCCCACCATGCCTGGCTACATATTCTTTTTTTTTATTTTATTTATTATGCGTATGAATGTACTCTCTGCATGTAGGTCTGTACACCCGTGTCGTGCAATGCCGCGGAGGTCAGAAGAGGGCATCAGATTCCCCTGGAACCAGAGTTAAAGATGGTTCCATGGGAACCATGTGTGTGCTGGAGATCGAACTCAAGTCCTCTGCAAGAGGAGTGGGTGCTCTTAACCACTAGGCCATCTCTCCAGCCCCCGGCTGCATAGTCTTAACAGGACTTCTGTCTTGATTTCCAGACTCCTCACTAATCCTAGCCTGCTTCAGAGAATAGGTGGAGAGTGACAGAGGACACCTGACGCCCTCTTCTGGCTGCTCTGTGTACATCAGGGTAAAGCTTGGCACACACATGCACATGTAAACAAACAAATAATAAATCTTTTTAAAGTTGGGAGGAGAGGAAACATCAAGGGTTTACAGTGAACCTACACTGGGCACCAATGAGAGAGTTAGGAGGAGATGGCGTGGGCAGTGCCCTGGCTAGGACATTTGCAAATCAAGAGGATCTTGTTACATTTGGGCTGTCTGGTTTCGAGAGCAGCAGGCAACGTGGTTTGGAGGGGCATGTCTTCCCTCAGGGAGGCAGGCGGGGCCTGGGTTCAGTCTAAGATGTGGATTGATGGACACCGTTTATCCCTCTTTGGTGTACTCTGGCCTCCCTCAGATCAGGTCATCTTGGACTTTCTCAACTTAGGAGCCTCCCTCCAGGACAGTCAACTCTAGTGGGTGTGACAGGGCCACCTCCACCAGGGCAGGGAAGCCACAGATGGGTCGAGATGCCTTCAGCGAGCCTGACCACCTGAGGCAGAATCCCTGGAACCCAGGTCAAAGTAGGAGGAGAAAATTGATGCTGCAGTTGTCCTGTGACGTCCACAGGGGTGCTGTGCCACTCATAGCCATCACACAATAAGAAGCTGGGCTCAGATTTAAAAGCACTGACTGCCCCTGCAGAGAACCCAGATTCTATTCCCAGCACCCATGGTAACTAACAACCATCCATAACTCCAGTTCCAGGGGAATCTGACACATTCTTCTGATCTCTCAGGGCATTGCATAACACATGAGCACTTACATACATGCACTTACATACATAAAATAAAAATAAAATACTTAAAAAAAAAGGTAGAAAAGTATCAGACATTAGACTAGTAATTAAAAATAATTATTTTGATTAAAAGGGTGATGAATACAAATACCACAAAACTGAAACCATTCCCCAACCCAAACTAAAACTCAGACATGAGTATAAAAGACATGGACTTAATTATTCATGCAATATTCAAAACTTAAAATCCCCAAAACAAACCAAAGAAAAAACCCTGTAATATCTGTGATTTTACTTTCTATAAAAGGAAACATTTCAAGCATTTAACAAATACTAAAGAGTATACAAACTAACTATAGACTGTACAGTGTACCTTTAAAATGAAGGCTGTATGCATATATATAATATTTATAAATATACAAATATGTACATTAGAACTTCACAGTTGAAAGAGCTATATTGCCAGGAGCCTGGCTAAAATTTTTTTACTTTGAAATGAATCCTTTTGAAAAGTCTTACTATAATGTAGATATTGAAAATAACATCTAATTGGTATTTTATACAAACACATCCCGAATGCAGTGTAAATTACATGTGTTGTTATGACGTCTTGGCATACACACCTTGTACACCCTTTATTTAGTGGTCCTCACCCTAATCCCGAGCTGCTGTGACTGAGGCAGTCTCCCGCTCTTAAAGCTGCCTGCTTCTTAGCCTTTTGGGTGACTTTATAGAAGCAGGGACAGAAAGATCAGGAGAATGATAAAGACAGTTCTTGTTGAAGAACAAAGGCTTGAGTTTTGACTTTTTTGTTTGCTTTTAAGAATACAGGTATATTGGCTGGGCATGGTGATGTACACCTTTAATCCCAGGAGGCAGAGGCAGGTGGATTGGTGAGTTCAGGGCTAGTCTGTCTACATAGCAAGTTCTAGGCCAGCTGGGACTAAAAAAAAGAAAGAAAAGAGAAAAAATAATACACATACAGTCTTAAGAAAACAGTTCTTTTTCTTCAAAAGGTTTTGAGTTATTTTATTTTATGTGTATGAGTGTTTTGTCTGCATGTATGTAAGTATACCACATGTATGCAGTGAGTGCCTGCAGAGACCAGAAGAGGGAATGAACAGATCCTCCAGAATTGGAGTTATACATGGTTGTTAGCCACTGTGTGGATGGTGGGAACTGAACGTGGTCTTCTGCAACAGCATCCAGTGATCTTAACTGGCTCTCCAGCGCAAAAGCTGTTATTTTTTAACCAAAGGTGATGTGGAAGTTCTCAAGATGGAAATAAAGAAATGGAGAGTTAAAAAACTAAAATTCAAAACTTGGTCTCTGTTCTTTTTTAAGATAGGGTTTCATGTATCCTAGGCTGTCTTGGGAGTCACTAGGTAGCCGAGTGTCGAGACATAGGGCAGCATACCCTTTTTACAACCCGCTGAGAAGGAACCCAGGGCTTCCTGCACCCTAGGCCAGCACTGTACCAAGTGAGCCACACCACAACTCCAAAGCTTAGTCTCCTGTAATGGGTCATTTCACCAAGTTCTATGGGAAAGCTTTTATTTGAAAACGTTTCTTTTTGTGCTTTGTATTTAAAGTGAAATTAGATAGCTAAAGGACACCCGGCCCTGAGAACACGACAGAGAAACCGCAAAGCACATAATATTGATAAAATAGCACGTGAAGATTTGAAGCTTACAGAAGCACTTTCCCAAAAGTACAAAGATGGCTATTTTAAAATTCCGTACAGTAGAGTCAGATGGACATTGAAGCACTCTCAGACACAAGCGTGGTGCAGCCAGAGAACTGTACATAGCCCATAGCCCTATGCCAAAGGAAAAGTGGACTATGAAACTGGACTCCGAGTTCTTTCACTAAGGACAAGCCTCCGCAGGTGCCCGCAGTTTCAGGTGCTGTTTGGCTGGGTCAGCCTCCTCCTGATGACCAGGGCCAGGTGTCAGGACCACAGTCAGGTTGTGATGATCAGGGCCAGGTGTCAGGACCACAGTCAGCTGTGATGACCAGGGCCAGGTGTCAGGACCACAGTCAGCCTCCTCCTGATGACCAGGGCCAGGTGTCAGGACCACAGTTAGGTTGTGATGACCAGGGCCAGGTGTCAGGACCACAGTCAGCTGTGATGACCAGGGCCAGGTGTCAGGACCACAGTTAGGTTGTGATGACCAGGGCCAGGTGTCAGGACCACAGTCAGCCTCCTGCTGATGACCAGAGCCAGGTGTTAGGACCACAGTCAGCCTCCTCCTGATGACCAGGGCCAGGTGTCAGGACCACAGTCAGCTGTGATGACCAGGGACAGGTGTCAGGATCACAGTCAGGCTGTGATGACCAGGGCCAGGTGTCAGGACCACAGTCAGGCTGTGATGACGAGGGCCAGGTGTCAGGACCACAGTCAGGTTGTGATGACCAGGGACAGGTGTCAGGACCACAGTCAGGCTGTGATGACCAGGGCCAGGTGTCAGGACCACAGTCAGGCTGTGATGACCAGGGCCAGGTGTCAGGACCACAGTCAGGTTGTGATGACCAGGGCCAGGTGTTAGGATTACAGTCAGCCTCCTCCTGATGACCAGGGCCAGGTGTCAGGCCCACAGTCAGGTTGTGATGACAAGGGCCAGGTGTTAGGACCACAGTCAGGTTGTGATGACCAGGGCCAGGTGTCGGGACCGCAGTCAGGTTGTGATGACCAGGGCCAGGTGTCAGGACCACAGTCAGGCTCTGATGACCAGGACCAGGTGTCAGGACCACAGTCAGCCTCCTCCTGATGACCAGGGCCAAGTATCAGGCCCACAATCAGGTTGTGATGACCAGGGCCAGGTGTCAAGACCACAGTCAGATTGTGATGACCAGGGCCAGGTGTCAGGACCACAGTCAGGCTCTGATGACTAGGACCAGGTGTCAGGACCACAGGTTGTGATGACCAGGACCAGGTGTCAGGACCATAGTTAGCTGTGATGACCAAGGCCAGGTGTCAGGACCACAGTCAGCTGTGATGACCAGGGCCAGGTGTCAGGACCGCAGTCAGGTTGTGATGACGAGGGCCAGGTGTCAGAACCACAGTCAGCTGTGATGACCAGGGCCAGGTGTCAGGACCACAGTCAGGCTGTGATGACCAGGGCCAGGTGTCAGTACCGCAGTCAGGCTGTGATGACAAGGGCCAGGGGTCAGGACCACAGTCAGCTGTGATGACCAGGGCCAGGTGTCAGGACCACAGTCAGCCTCCTCCTGATGACCAGGGCCAGGTGTCAGGACCACAGTCAGGTTGTGATGACCAGGGCCAGGTGTCAGGACCACAGTCAGGCTGTGATGATGAGGGCCAGGTGTCAGGACCACAGTCAGGCTGTGATGACAAGGGCCAGGTGTCAGGACCACAGTCAGGTTGTGATGACCAGGACCAGGTGTCAGGACCACAGTCAGCCTCCTCCTGATGACCAAGGCCAGGTGTCAGGACCACAGTCAGGCTATGGTGATGAGGGCCAGGTGTCAAGACCATAGTCAGGTTGTGATGACCAGGACCAGGTGTCAGGACCACAGTCAGGTTGTGATGACCAGGGCCAGGTGTCAGGACCACAGTCAGCCTCCTCCTGATGACCAAGGCCAGGTGTCAGGACCACAGTCAGGCTATGATGATGAGGGCCAGGTGTCAAGACCATAGTCAGGTTGTGATGACCAGGACCAGCTGTCAGGACCACAGTCAGGCTCTGATGACCAGGACCAGGTGTCAGGACCACAGTCAGGTTGTGACGACCAGGCGTCAGGACCACAGTCAGGTTGTGATGACCAGGGCCAGGTGTAAGGACCACAGTCAGGTTGTGATGATCAGGGCCAGGTGTCAGGATCACAGTCAGGCTGTGATGACCAGGACCAGGTGTCAGGACCACAGTCAGGTTGTGATGACCAGGACCAGGTGTCAGGACCACATTCAGCTGTGATGACCAGGACCAGGTGTCAGGACCACAGTCAGGTTGTGATGACGAGGGCCAGGTGTCAGGACCACAGTCAGGTTGTGATGACGAGGGCCAGGTGTCAGGACCACAGTCAGGCTGTGATGACCAGGGCCAGGTGTCAGGACCACAGTCAGGCTGTGATGACCAGGGCCAGGTGTCAGGACCACAGTCAGGTTGTGATGACCAGGGCCAGGTGTCAGGACCACAGTCAGGTTGTGATGACGAGGGCCAGGTGTCAGGACCTCAGTCAGGTTGAGATGACCAGATGTCAGGACCACAGTCAGGCTGTGATGACGAGGGCCAGGTGTCAGGACCACAGTCAGGCTGTGATGACGAGGGCCAGGTGTCAGGACCGCAGTCAGCTGTGATGATTTGAAATTAAAAAGCTGTGGCAACTTCAGTTCCGTGACGACTTCCAACTTTAACACAGTCTCGAGGAAATTTGTCCAACTGCTCATACGCCAGCCTCCCATCTTCTCCTGGATATGGAACACTCAATGTGAGTACCAGTTTGAACTTAACTTTTTATTCATCATTCAACTTGGCTGAGGTATGGATTGCCACTTTTTTCCATGGTGTCTGGGGATCAAACCCAGGCCCTGGTGGATATTTGACCAAGCACATTTCCACTGAGCTACCCCAGGCTGCTGTATGACTGCCTTGAGTGATTTACTATGAGACAGGGTCTCCCTGTAGCCCCAGCTGGCCTGGAACTCACTATGTAGACCACGCTGGCCTTGAACTCACAGAGATCCTTCTGCCTCTGCCTTTTGAGTGCTGGGACTAACAGCATGTGCCACCATGCTCAGCTGAGGCTGGTGGATTTTAAGGACATTCTTCCCATTGTAGAGGGTTCTCCCAGACAGAGGTCACAAGCTGGTGAGGAGCTAGCTGTTGGTGGGCCATCTGAATGCCCCTCATAGCTCCCAGCCTTTCCTCAGGAGGTATCTTTTTTTTTTTTGTCTTTTTTGAGATAGGGTCTTCCTATAGCCCCAGCTGTCCTGGAACTTGCTCTGTAGACCAGGCTGGCCTTGAACTCACAGAGATCCGCCTACCTCTACCTCACAAGTGCTAGGATTAAAGGTGTGTGCCATCACACCCCGCTAGGAGGTATTTTATATATTGTATTGGGAATATCATCTATACCATATGAATTGGGCTTCTTTTTGAGAGAAAAGCGTACCAGGAATTATACACCAGGGTTAAAGAAGGGTCAAAAGGTTGAATGTGAGGGGTTCTCCATCTGTGCATGTCACAGTCATCCAGAAGGTTTTAAGAATCCCAGTGCAGAGGTCCCATGAAGCAGCCGCATTGGGGCTGGGGAGCAGAGGCACGGAGCTGATTGGGGTTCCCTGGTGACTCAGGTTTGCAGCAGAGAGAAAAGGCTTAACTGGGTTGACAAGGGCTGTACTGGTAGGAACAGTGTGCAAAGCTGTGTGGCGGAGGAATGGAGATGTCCCTGACAGTGCAGGTCAGGTGAGCCCTGGGCACGGGCCACAGATCCCTTCCACATGTCAGTGTGGAAAGAGGCATCGCATCTGCTTTACGAATGCCTGTTTGTTTGTTTGTTTGTTTTTTAACCTTTATTATTTCAGAACACTAAGGGACAAAATAACTTAAGCTACTAACATCCCGGATATATTATAGAGAATTAACTTCTATACCTAAAACGACCTTGAGGAATAACTATTTTATCCTTTAAGCAAACACACCCTGGCTAAGCTATCTCTGCAGTGAATGCCATATTCAATAGCAGTGTGACATCTCATTAATCCCATAACTGTAAGAAAGAAGGCCTACAGTGAAGGGGGTTTTCACAGTGATTAGAATAGCCATGAGTCTCCTTTGCATGATTAAGACATATTGTTCCCAATTGAAAGACAAGCCCAGCAACGTTATTGTTATATTTCTTTCTATCTGAAAGAAACTGTGATGTTATAATGTAGCCCCAGCTGTCCTGGAACTCACTCTGTAGACCAGGCTGGCCTTGAATTCACAAAGATCCACATGCCTCTGCCTCCCAAGTGCTAGGATTAAAGCCGTGTGCCACCACACCCGGCTTAAAAAAATTTTTTTTAAAGCCATATTGTTAAACCAGAGTAGCTTTTTTCCTGGTGACACTGGCAAAATTTAGCTTAGACTTTCAGAGGATTGTTTGTAGACACCAGAGTGTGATATTAAAGTAAGATTATCTATGACAGTTCTATGTGTGTATATTGGGGGGCTTGGAGATAGGGACTCACTCTGTATCTCAGGCTGGCCCAGAATTCAGTACGGACCCCAGGCTAGCCTAAAACTTATGGCAAGCCTCCTGTCTTGGCCTCCAAAGTACTGGGATTATAGGTACCACTGTCCATTTTTATTCAGAGTTAGGAAAGGCTTTCCTGGAGTAGGGGATGTGGGTCAGCTGGCGGACTTGGGTTTGATCACCAGCACTGCATCAAGCAGGAGTGGTAACGCCCACCTGTAATGCCCCCACTCAGGAGGGTCATTCAAGGTCAAGGGTTCATGGCAAGTTCAACACTGATTGAAACCCTGTCTTAAAAAAAAAAAAGGAAAAAGAAGACAGTCTTTCCTTCCCTCTTATTTTTCTAAGTCCACCCCAAAGAATAAAAGTAAAAAACATGCAGGACATGAACCTTTGAGAGCAAATTGGAACATCACCTGGATGTAAAGCCTTCAGTTATTTGGTGTCAGGGCTCAGGAGAGAACAGGACAGCTGACAGTCGGAGGTCACCCGGGGCCAGGGTGACGAAAGGCAATTGGAGTGGAGAGCATTTACTGTGTAGGAGTCCCAGGTAGCCTGCCTTTGCCGTGTCAACCCCACTTGGCAGCCAAGTATGGATTTTTTTTTTTTTTTGGTACTTTTTGAGACAGGGTCTCCCTTTAGTCCCAGCTGGCCTGGAACTTGCTCTGTAGACCAAGCTGGTCTTGAACTCACAGAGATTTGCCTGCCTCTGCCTCCCAAGTGCTGGGATTAAAGGCGTGTGCCACCACTCCCGGCAAGTATGGATTTCTTTTTTTTTTTTTTTAATAATTTTTTATTTATTTTTGTATGTGTATGAATGTACTGTCTGCATGTAGGTCTGTGCACACATGTCATGCAATGCCCTGGAGGTCAGAAGAGGGTGTCGGATTCCCCCGGAACTGGAGTCAAAGATGGTTCTTAGCCGCCATGTGGGTGCTGGAGATCGAACCCTGGTCCTCTGCAAGGCCATCTCTCCAGCCCTGAGGGCCTTTCTTAACTGGGCTAGAGCACAGATAAACCTCCAGGACTTTCAGTTTAAGGTTAAGAGAGCCTGAGGGGTGGTGCACGCCTTTAATCCTAGCACTTGGGAGGCAGAGGCAGGCGGATCTTTGTGAGTTGAAGGCCAGCCTGGTCTACAAAGTGAGTTCCAGGACAGCCGGAGCTACAGGGAGACCCTGTCTCAAAAAGACCAAAAAAAAAAAAAAAAAAAAAAAGAGAGGCTGAGGGACCTGTGGTCATTTTATTTTTCAACCCACACCCTACAAGTATGGATTTCTAATGTTTGACTTCTTTGGTCTAGATCCTAGGGTCTTTTTTTTTTTTTGAGTTTTTGAGACAGGGTCTGCCTTTAGTTCCACTGGCCTGGATCTCCCTATGTAGACCAGGCTGGCCTTGAAATCCTGCCTCTGCCTCCCAAGTGCTAGGAGGATTAAAGGCATGTGCCACCACACCCAGAGGTATTCTTGATTTTAAACAGGGCACAGACTGAGGAGCCCTCCGTGATAGCAAGTGAGGAGAGCTCTGACTTGGCCAGGCACACAGAGGAAGCAAGATTTGGGCTCCAGTTTCTAAGACTCCAGTGCTGTGAACTCATGGCTGACCAAGGGAAGAACAGATACAGTGGGCTACATGATGTGTCCTTGTAGATCCCAGAGAATATCCAAAGTACATAGACACATAAGAAACGAACAACTCACCTAGAGACAAGAGGGTTTCTGAGGCCACAGTTCTGATTTCTTCAGTGTCAGACTGACACAGTGTCACCAACATTTTAATGCTTTCAGTGGCCTATGGCAGAAGAGAACAATGTCACTTAGAGCTGGGCATCACAAGACTTAGCAGCTCATCACAAGTTGGAACTTTGTGGGGTTCTTGTTCTGTTTATTATGTATTACATATGCTATGCTATATAATGTATACAATATAAAATAAAAATACATGTATTTTGAGACAGGGTCTCATTTAGCCCAGGCTGGTCTTGAACTATTTAGCTGATGCTGACCTTGAGCTGATCCCCCTGCCTCCACTTGCCAAGAGCTGCTATTATGGGTGTTTGTCACCATGCCAGAGTTACTGAGCATCCATACTCCCCTGTCCAGCTTAGAGCTGGGCCACAGCCAGTGGACATTGCTGCTTTCATAATTTCATGTTACTTTAAAAAAATATTTCTTATCTCCTTATCTGTTGAACTTAATAAAAAGCCTTGTTTAGGGATTCCACTTCTCATTGTACGACAGGAGGAACTAGGGAACTCCCTCAAAAGTCCTGCATTCTGCTGGGTGTGGTGGCGCACGCCTTTAATCCCAGCACTTGGGAGGCAGAGGCGGGCGGATCTCTGTGAGTTCAAGGCCAGCCTGGTCTACATAGTGAGCTCCAGGACAGCTGGGACTAAAGGGAGACCTTGTCTCAAAAAGACAACAACAGCAACAAAGTCCAGCATCCTGGACCACTCCAGACACAGCGTGTTGGAATGTCCCGAGACAGAAGCCCGCTTCGCTGTGCACGGACTGCAGCCCAGCTGAGTTCTTCGCTCCTACAGGACTCCAGGTGCAGGGCGAGGGGCTGCCTGCTTTCTCCATCACACACCGCCCTGGTTCTTTCTGCTCTTTTCCATGGACTCCAAAGTAACCTTCATTTTAGAGTTCTTGTGGATCTGTGAGAACATCGTGTTTCCTGGGGCTCCTTTCAGGAGCTGGTAGAGGGCGGAGAAGCTGCGGATCATTTGGAAAGGGTCTTCTGTTCCCAGAAAGGATTGTATCTTCTGGGAGAAGAGGACAGGAGATCAAGGCCAGCCTGGTCTACATAGTGAGTTCCAGGACAGCTGAGGCTACAGTGAGACCCTATCTCAAAAGTAAGAAAGAAAAGGACAGGATTGGAGAGTGTCCCCTGCTGCTTGGGATGTGTCTGTGTTAAACCGGGTGTCCACGTCATCCCTCACAGCACATCAATCTCTAAGAACCCAGGCGGATGGCTACATCCAGTGTCTTTATTTCTATGAGTCCTGCAGCCTGCTTGGCTGCGAGTGGCCCCTCTGTGTCAGGAGAGCGCCCACATAAATAGGAGGCACCATGGACATTTTTTGGCTATCCAAAAGTACTTTTCTGACCAAGTAACAAGGACTGCAAAATTTCCCATGCCTGCTTTCATAGGCTGTTAACTTTTCTTTTGAGGCATCAATCCCTTTTTTTCTCAGCCCCCTGCTCCTAGCCCCACGCCTGCCCAGGTTTGGGGGGCTGAGGGGCAGCCAGCTTACTGTTTTCCTCAGTGCCTCTCCTAGTGGGGCAGGTCACACATGGTCTAGTCTGTTGAAAGACACACTTCTGGGAGTTGGCAGCCTGCTTCCCTGGTTGTGCTTTAGCTCTGGCCTGCTCACTAACGCCGCCCAGCACAGCTCTCAGGGCTCAGCAGTGGGTGGTGTCCTACCCAGCCTGGAGCCTGCAAGCCGCCAAGGACAGCAGCCCAACAGGAAATGGTACATTTCAACTGTAATACTATGTGAGTTGTGCTGTTTTTGAGCATGAAGTTTGTCGAGGAAAAGTTGCCTATTGCAGTGTCAGAAGGTGGGACACACCCACATGCTGGTTTCCAGAGGAGCTCAGAGCAGCCTGGATCAGGACACTCACTTGTAAGCTTCATTTTTCCCTGCTGTTATATAGAAAACAAACGGTGGGGAGACCACCGTATCAGCTCTCTGTTGGGATAAGACATTTTTTTTTTTTTTGGTCTTTTCGAGACGGGGGTCTCCCTGTAGCCCCAGCTGTCCTGGAACTCACTCTGTAGACCAGGCTGGCCTTGAACTCACAAAGATTCGCCTGCCTCTGCCTCCCAAGTGCTAGGATTAAAGGCGAGCGCCACCACACCCGGCTTGGGATAAGACATTTTTCTAACTGATCCAAAGTCACACTGGTACCACATAATTATTTTCTATTTGCTGACCTCAACAAAAAGTCGCAGTAGTCACTGTGAAAGGGGAGAAGACGCTGAGTTGTGCTTGCAAGGGTGGGAGGGGTGCACCGAGAAGCACATGCCCTGGGCACAGCCCGCTGCACGCCAAGCTTAGCCGTGCCTTGAGCCGGACAGGGCTGAGTGTGCACAGGGTGAGATGTTGTGAGTGTGCACAGGGGTGAGGGGCTGAGTGTGCACAGGGTGAGATGTGAGTGTGCACAGGGGTGAGGGGCTGAGTGTGCACAGGGTGAGATGTGAGTGTGCACAGGGGTGAGGGGCTGAGTGTGCACAGGGTGAGATGTGAGTGTGCACAGGGGTGAGGGGTTGAGTGTGCACAGGGTGAGATGTGAGTGTGCACAGGGGTGAGGGGCTCTGAGTGTGCACAGGGGTGAGGGGCTCTGAGTGTGCACAGGGTGAGATGTGAGTGCACAGGGTGAGATGTGAGTGTGCACAGGGTGAGGGGCTGAGTGTGCACAGGGGTGAGGGGTGCTGAGTGTGCAGAGGGGTGAGGGGCTGAGTGTGGACAAGGGTGAGGGGCTGAATGTGCACAGGGGTGAGGGGCTCTGAGTGTGCACAGGAGTGAGGGGCTGAGTGTGCATAGGAGTGAGGGGCTGAGTGTGCACAGGGTGAGATGTTGTGAGTGGGCACAGGGGTGAGGGGCTCTGAGTGTGTACAGGGGTGAGGGGCTGAGTGTGCACAGGGGTGAGGGGCTCCAAGGCCAGGCTTTACCTCCAGGCTCTTGAGCGCCAGGCACGCCGCCTTCTGTAGCTGCAGATTGGTCTTCGTCAGTGCCTCACAGTAACACAGCAGGGCCTGAGGGAAAGGAGAGGTGGGTGAGTCTTTTTTAACTGTTTACCACTTAAACTGGATGTAAGACGGGGAAACGAAAGTGGGGGTGTGGAACATAGATTTCTACTTTTTTTTTTTTTTTTCAAGACAGGGTCTCCCTGTAGCCCCAGCTGTCCTGGAACTCAGCTCTGAAGACCAGGGCTGGCCCTTGAACTCAACAAAGATCGCCTGCCTCTGCCTCGCAAGTGCAGGATTAAAGGCAATGTGCCATCACGCCTGTGCACATGATATATATATTTTTTTAAAAACCTTTTTCTACATTAAAAAAAAATAATCTTTTTTTAATTTATTTTTATTTTTTATTTTATTTTAGTTGTATGAGTGTACTGTGTGTGTTGCGTAGGTCTGTCAACCGTGTGCTGCATGGCTGTCAGGAGGTCAGAAGAGGGTGTCAGATTCCTTGGCAATGGAGTTAAAGACGAGTTCTCAGCCGCCATTGGGTGGGTGCCCTGGGGATCTTGCCAGGTCCTCGCAAGAGCAGTTGGCGCTCTTAACCGCTAGGCCATCTCTCCAGCCCCTTAATTTATTTTTTATGTGTATGAATATACATGTCTGCACTGTAGGTTTGTGCACGGACATCTGTGTCGTGCAATGCCACAGAGGTCAGAAGGGGTGTCCGAATTCCCTTGGAACTGGAGTTAAAGGACGGTTTCTCAGCCGCCATGTGGGTGCTGGGGATTGAACCTGGGTCCTCTGCAAGAGCAGTTGGCGCTCTTAACTGCTAGGCTATCTCTCCAGCCCCCAGATTTTGATATTTTTTAGGTAAAATCTAACTATGTAGCTTGGTCTGCTTGGCCTGACTTGGAACTTACTGTTTAGACCATGCTGACTTGAACACCATTGGACCAGACTGGCTTCAAGTTTGCAACAATCCTGCCTCTGCCTTCCCAGTGCTGGGATTATAGGCGTGCACCACCAGGCCCAGTTTCTTTTTTTTAATTTATTTTTTATGTGTATGAGTGTACTGTCTGCATGTAGGTTTGTGCACCCGTGTCGTGCAATGCCTCGGAGGTCAGAAGAGGGTGTCAGATTCCCCTGGAACTGGAGTTAAAGACGGTTCTCAGCCGCCATGTGGGTGCTGGGGATTGAACCCAGGTCTGCAAGAGCAGTCGGCGCGCTCTTAACCGATAGGCCATCTCTCTAGGCGGCCCCCCGGCCCAGTTTCAAATGCGGCAGAAGTTGGGATTATTTGGAGGGAAGCAGGAGACTGAAGGGGAGGGAAGAGGCAGGTGTGGCCGAGCAGTAATCCTGATGTGCCAGGTGACAGCGTGCCCACTACCCGCATGAGGCCTGCACAGTGAACAGAGGCCAACGCACAGACTCAGGGCTGCTCAAGTGCTGAGTGACAGCTGAGTGCTCCACTATAAGAGGATATTTATACCACCCACGCCCTGAAGCTCAGGGAACATCACGGAAATGGGGACAGAAGAATGTCAGAGCTGGAAGGGAAACAGGACAAGGGCAGCAAGCTTCGGACCAGGACACAGCCACTGCCAACACAACCTCGCTGCAGCTGTGGCTCCTTGCACTGCGGTTGCCCAAGACTGGGCCTGCCAATAGCCAACCAGAGATCATGGAGGGCTCAGGGGCTTCACCTCCCTGCTGAATGATTTGCGATTTTGCCAGGCTCTGGTGGGCACTTCCAGACCCCTGGTCACAGAGATGATTGTGTTTAACCTCAGTGAGTCATAAAACAAAAAGACATAATGAGGGAGAGGGAGAGTGTGTGTGTGTGTGTGTGTGTGTGTGTGTGTGTGTGTGTGGTAACAGAGATGGGAGGAGATAAGGGGCTGAGATGAAAAGGAATGCACTAGACATATGTATGTAATTGCCAAAGAACAGATGTAAACAATAAAAAGTGGGGCTGGAGAAATGGCTCATTGGTTAAGAGCACTGGCTGCTCTTGCAGAGGACCTAGGTTCAGTTCCGAGCACTCACATGGCAGAAAACAACTGTCCATAGCTCCAGTTCCAGGGGATCGGATGCCCTCTTCTGACCTTCGTGGGCACTGCACAACACAGGTGCACTTACGTACATTCAGAAAATAAACTTATACACATAAAATAAAAATAAAGAAAATAAAAAAATGAATAAAAGCCAAAATGAAATGCATTCTTTTGTATTCTAAAAAATAATAAAAAATAATGAAGAAAGAGGGGCTGGAGGGATGGCCTAGCAGTTAAGAGCGCCGACCGCTCTTGCAGAGGACCCGGGTTCGATCCCCAGCACCCACATGGCGGCTGAGAACCGTCTGTAACTCCAATTCCAGGAGAACTCCAGTTCCAGGGGAATCCGAGACCCTCTTCTGAACTCCGCGGCATTGCACGACACGGGTGCACAGACCTACATGCAGACAGTACATTCGTACACATACAGAAAAAAAAAAACAAAAAATGAAGAAAGAAACTAGTTAAAAATAAATATGGCCGGGCGTGGTGGCGCACACCTTTGATCCTAGCACTCGGGAGACAGAGGCAGGAAGATCTCTGTGAGTTCAAGGCCAGCCTGGTCTACAGAGCAAGCTCCAGGCTAGTTGGGACTAAAGGGAGACCCTGTCTCAAAAATACAAAAAAAAAATATGAAAAGAGGGCATGGTGGTGCAAGCCTTTAATCCCAGCACTTGGGGGGCAGAGGCAGGTGGATCGCTGTGAGATAGAGGCCAGCACAGTCTACACAGGGAGTTCCTGTCCAGTTGAGGCTACAAGGAGACTCTGTCTCAATAAGACCAAAAAATAAAAATAAAATAAATAGAAAATCATTTTGACTCCCTGAGGTACATAGAGCACTAAACTTGGCATCCCATATCATTTTCAGGGTGAGAAGAGAATCCACTATAATTCACAAGCAGTTTATCAATCTGTGTGTCCTGTCGGGTCTTGAATTCTGGGGAACCCAGAGTTGGAAAGTACAAAATTATGATTGCAGGTTTTATTTTTATTTTTTAATTTTTATTTATTTTTTCATGTGTATGAGTGTACTGTCTGCATGTAGGTCTGTGCACCCGTGTCGTGCAATGCTGCGGAGGTCAGAAGAGGGTCTCGGATTCCCCTGGAACTGGAGTTCTCCTGGAATTGGAGTTACAGACGGTTCTTAGCCTCCATGTGAGTGCTGGAGATTGAACCCGGGTCCTCTGCAAGAGCAGTCGGTGCTCTTAACCGCTAGGCTATCTCTCCAGCCCCTGTAGGTTTTATTTTAATGATCAGTTCTTTCACGTTGTTAGTTTTCACCTTAAAATCATACTGTTTTTTTAAAAATGTATGTATTTATTTATTTTTATGCTTATGAATGTACTGTCTGCATGTAGGTTGGTGCACCCGTGTCATGCAATGCTGTGGAGGTCAGAAGAGGGTATCAGATTCCCCTGGAACTGGCGCTAAAGACGGTTCTCAGGTGCCATGTGGGTGCTGGGGATCGAACCTGGGTCCTCTGCAAGAGCAGTTGGTGCTCTTAACCACTGAGGCATCTCTCCAGCCCCCATACTGTTTTTTTTTTTTTTAAAGACAAATTCTCACTTTGTAGACCTGGCTGTCTTGGAACTCACTATGTAGACCAGGAGCTCTTGATCTCACAGAACTCCACCTGCCTCTGCCTCCTGATTGCTGGGATTAGAGGTGTGTGCCACCATGCCTGCACAATTTTTATTTATTTTTAAAACATTTGTTGTTTTTATTTTATGTGTATGAGTATACTGCCTACATGTATGTAAGTGCACCCATGTCATGGAGTGCTGTCAGGGGTCAGAGAGAGTGTTAGATTCCCTTGGAATTGGAGTTACAGATGGTTATTAGCCGCCAGTGGGTACTGGGAATCAAACCTGGGTCCTCTTTAAGAGCAGCAGGGGCTTTTAATGGCTGAGACATTTCTTCAGCCACCATTTTATTTGTTTGTTTTGTATTTTTTGGCCTTTTTGAGATAGGGTCTCCCTGAAGCCCCAGTTGACCTGAAACTCACTATGTAGACCAGGCTGGCCCTGAACTCCCAGAGATCTACCTGTCTCTGCCTCCCAAGTGCTGGGATTAAAGGCGTTTGCCACCAAGGCCCAGCTACCATTTTTTCCTTTTAACTGACACATTTATATGAATTTAAGTGTTGGAGGGTGACAACACCACATGTGATTAGATCTGTCACTGTGTTCCCGTCTCTTCACACTCAGCATTTCTATGGGTTGGAATCCTTTGGACCTTTCCTTTTTAGTTATTTGGAAAATACCATAAATTGTGCTGTGGGCAACTCCCAGGTTATAGAGCATCAGGACTCATTCTTCTAAGTAACTGGATTTGTTAGTTCCATCCCAGGCTGGCCTGGGACTCTCAGCAATCCTCCTGCCTCAGCCTTCTGCTGGGATTACAGGCATGACCCATCAAGCCCAACTGGATGTTAATAGTACAAGATAGAGAGTGAACTGAGTCTCCTGCCTTGTGGCTGCTTGAATGAGAGGTGTTTCCTTTAGGATCCAAATATTTGAATACTTGGAGAGTCCTGGAACCTGCTGGCTATGCTGGAGGAAGCATGTCACTGGGACAGGCTTTGAGAGTTCATAGCCTTACTCTGCTTTGAGTTTCTTTCTGCTTTCTGTGCCTGCTTGAAGATGGGAGCCTTCAGCTGCTGCTCCAGCTGCCTCCCGCCATGCCCCCCCCACCATGACGGATTCTGACCCCTCTGGAACAATAAGCCCAATAAACTCTCCCTTCTATAAGCTGCTTTATCATAGCAACAGAAAAGTAACTCATGCACACCTTTTCCCTGAAGTGCTCATTCTTGGAGGCTGCAGCCAGATAGAATGTCACAGCCTCGCTGACCTTGTTGTCGTCTCTGGTGAGCAGCAGAGCCAGGGTCCTGAGGACTTCCTGTTGGGCTGAGAGGTTGCTGGGTACAAGGTCACGCATGGTCTGCAGCAGCTTCTCGTCTCTAAGTGACTGCAGAGTCTGAACCATGGCAACTGAAAGGTAAACAGGAGACACTCTCACGGTGTGCAGACAAGCTTGTTAAAAACACAAGCATGAAGACAATTTAAATGAGGCGATTTAAACACGAAACAGTGATTTTTTCCCTTTGGTCTTTTTGAGATACGGTCTCCCTGTAGCCTCAGTTGGCCTGGAACTCGCTATGTAGATGAGTCTGGCCTTGAACTCCCAGAGATCCACCTCCACTTTAATCTCAAGTGCTGGGATTAAAGGCATGTACCACCATGCCCAGCTTAAATAGTGAGTTTTTTTTAACTTAATGATTTATATTTTACTACATACATTATGTGTGTAGTAAAAAACAAGCATTTAATGTATATTTTAAAATAAATTTTATTTGTGTAAATTAATTTTTATTTATCTGTATTTTATGTGTGTGAGTAGTCTGTCTACATGTATGTAAGTGCACCTATGTCCTGAAGCCCTTCAGAGGCCGGAAGAGGGTGTCAGATTCCCTGGAACTAGAGTTAGGGATGGTTGTTTACTGCTAGGTAAGTGTTGGGAACCAAACCTGTGTCTTTTGCAAGAGCAGCCAGTGGTTCCTAACTGCTGAGCCATCTCTCCAGTCCCTTCATGTATATGTTTGGTAAAGATTAAACATCCAAGTGTATGTCAAAAATTAGTCTATGATAAAAGTGGTGCTTCAAATTAGTGAGAAAAGGAGAGATTATTGAAATGACTGTGATAAGCTGGGGGACAGATTGCACAGGAAAATGTTAAGTTGGACTTCTACCTTAGAGTGGTAGCAAAATATATAGATGATTCTTGAAAAGATTATTTACTACTTGTATATATGTGTGTCTGCTTAGGTTAATGTGCACCACATGCATGCAGCTGTCCATGGAAGTCAGAAGGTGTTGAATTCCCTGGAACAGGAGTTACAGGTGGTCGTGAGCTGCCTGATGTGAGTGCTGGGGACCCAAACGCTTTGTAAGAGCAGTAAGTGCTCTGACACTGAGCCATCTCTCTAGCTCTGATTTATTTTATTTTTGAGATGCAGTCTCACGCAGCCCAGGCCAGCCTCAAGCTTGCTCAGAATAGCCAAGGATGACCTTGAACTCCTCCTGATCTTCCTGCTTCCAACCCCCACGTTGGAAGCCATGATTAGAGGCATTCAGCACCACGTCCAACACCACATGAAGAATTAGTCACATAGAAAGATGTACAGTGAAGAAAATATAAAGGTTTTCCATGACCTTCCTAATGCAGCCATAGTAAACACAGTGTCTGTGTATCAGTCAAAGTATCTGTCCAGACTGTAACCCTAGGCGAAGGCGCAGGGCCCCATGAGGACTGTTACCTGGTTGAATGGAATGTGGGGTAATATGAATCGCGGGTTTGGAGTTCCATTGTGACAAAATGGTCATGTTCCTTGAATAAAGAATGTAGCTAATCCCAAACTAGATGCTCAGCAGGCTGAGACAGCGTCTGTTCAGTAACAGATGGGAGGATAAAGCTAACCGTCACTCTTCATAACAGGGTGACATCCTTTGCATGGTCAATCATCTAGGTATTCTGGCTTTTAGTTCCTAGTTTCCTCACTGTGCATGTCTGTTAGTTTTACTGCTTTGTAAGTCAGTATTCCAGTAAAAATCCCCTAGCAAGTATTAAATAACAGATAAATACCAGATACCATTTCACAATAGCATACACAAGTATATATTCAAACGTAAAGACAATGTAAAGCTAATAAAACACCTAAATTATTTAAAATTGAGTAACACGAATCACATCACATTAAAAACAAAATCTAGGGCTGGAGAGACAGCTCAGCAGTTAAGAGCACCGACTGCTCTTGCAGAGGACCCGGGTTCGATTCCCAGCACCCACATAGCAGCTAAGAACCATCTTTAACTCCAGTTCCAGGGGAATCCAACACCCTCATCTGACCTCCACAGCACTGCACGACACAGGTGCACCTACTTACATGCAGACAGTACACTCATACACATAAAATAAATAAATAAAAATTAAAAACAAGATGTAATGTTTGTAAGGAGTAGTCACACTGGGGGCACAAACTCAAAGGCACAGTAGTGCACAGCCGGCGAGCCTTCAGCCTCACTCTGCTCCCTACCCCCAGTCCAGTGTGCCTAGAATCCACCAAAGTTAAAGGTCCTGGAAAGGAGGTCCATGGAGGTGACCATCACTAACGGCACTGACCGGGAAGATCAGAGCTGGCTCCAGACCGAGTCAGCACTGCAGCATGACTGGAGACTGTGTCCTACCTTGCCTGGCCAGCTGGCTCAAGTAAGCCTCCAGGTCACTCACACCATGGCTGGTAAAGAAGCTGTAGTACTGGAACACAGTGATGACCTCTGAGGAGAGGCTGGAGGACAGCAGAAGCTCTGGTCGGTCCAGGATTTGGGACACCAGGGTTCGAAACACTGGTAGGAAGAGATGAGGGGCTTAAGGAACATGCCCATCCATTCATTCATCCATTCATTCATTCATCCATCGTGGTATTTGTGGGTAACCACTACACTGCTGTGATTATTATGGCACTAATATTAATTAATTCGTTCATTCACCTTTCATCATGATAGTATAAGGTAAAGTGTGTAACGGGAGCTGAGCTTCCCAGCTCCGGCATTCACACCCGTGTAACGGACCCTCTGTGGATCAGGGGCGGAACACCACCAGCATCCTTTCAGCTGTTCTTGTGGCTCCTCCCACCAGAAGCTGCCCGCCCTCCCTAACAGGGAACTAATAGCAGGAGTTCTACTTTTGTTTTTGTCTTTGAGGCAGGGCATCATGTGGCCCAGGCTGATCTCCAATTTGCCAGGAAGCCAAGGGTGGTGGTCTTCCTGTCTCTCTATCTTCCAAGTGTTTGATATCCAGGTGTGGATCACTCCATCCAACTTACCGACCTGAATTCTACCAACATAAAGGAACTCTTCCTATTCCTGAACTTGACATAGATAGAACATACAGTATGTGCTTTTCTTTTTACTCAACATGGTATCTGGGATTCACCCACACTGTAACTTGGCAGCAGCAACAGAGTCTTTAAGAAACATTGGGTGAGAACTCTGTGATCTGACTGTATTATGCTGTCTCCATTTTCCTGTGGTCATTTGAATTGTCATCAATTTCTGGCTGTTGTGAATAAAGATGAGGATCTTCTTGTGAGTATCCTTCATGCATGGGGTTGCTAGAAACATTCTTTCTCTTCACATATTTAAGAGCTGAATTGCTGGATCAAACTGTAGGGTATATTGGGTTTCCAGAGAAACTGTCAGTTCTTCCAAAATTATTGTAGCATCTGACACTCCTGTATTAGATACTTTCATGGAAAAAGGTTACTGTTGGACCCTCTGCACTCAGGGGTTGCACATGTGAATTTAAACAACTGCAGACCAAGAATGCTCAGGAAAAGCTAGATCTATTCTCTATGCTGTCATTTCCTAAGCTATGCAGCACAGTAACTATTCGTGTGGTATTTGTTTTACATCAGCTTTTTTTTTTTTTTGGTCTTTCTGAGACAGGGTCTCCCTGTAGCCCCAGCTGGCCTGGTACTCACTCTGTAGACCAGGCTGGCCTTGAACTCACAGAGATTCACCTGTCTCTGCCTCCCAAGTGCTAGGATTAAAGGCATGTGCCACCACACCCAGCGCTTTACATCAGCTTTTAAAGTCACCTATGGTATACAGAAGGATGTGTGGATATTAGATACAAATTCACACTATTGTATGCACAGGACATCCTCGTGCACAGAATCAGTGTGGGGATGCCAGCACCATGGACACCAAGGGACAGCCGCACCAACACAAGCAGTAATAGCACTGACAGTGTACTTGTGGTTTGAGTGTAAAATGTTTCCTGTGGGTCAGGTCCCCACTTGGTATCACATGGGAGGCCATGGAGGCTTTGGGACTCCAGGTCTAGCAGGTTGGCATAGTCCATGGGGTGAGCCTTCCAGTTATCACCCGGCCCACTCCTAACCTGAGCTTTCTATGCTTTCTAGCTGCCACACCAGCCAGGCACTCCCCCTACTGCAGACCAACCTGCTTCTGCTGCACACTCTCCTGCCTTAAGGACCGTATCTTCTGAACTGCGAGCCACAATATACCTGTCCTTTCTTAAGTTGTTTCTGGAAGGTGTTCTTGTCACAGCCAGAGGAAAATTTACAGACATGGGATTTTAAAAGTGTTTCTGTGGACATTCTGGACATTCAGCACATTTTCATGGTCTATCTGACCAGCTGATGTTTCCCTGAACAGCATGCCCTCCCTCGACAAGGCTGGCCTTTTGTCCCTCCCCACCAGGCTGCAAAGGACAGAGATCCTCCGGCTTCTGTCTGTACCTGGGTCTGCCAGGCCTGGGTATTCTTTGTTGACGGTTCTGGCGAAGTTGGCCTCCAGCTGCTTGATCACCCTGTCTGCAGAGCTGTGGTAAACTGAGATGGGACCACAGCATTTGCTCCAAAAGGACAACAACGAGAGCTTTTTCTGGAAGTCTGGTATGGCTGGAAGAGAGAATGAGTGCCAAGTGACACGGATGAGACAGGTGTGAGCCAGGCATCCCAGGGGCCTTATAGCTTTTCTTTTATTATTATTATTATATTATTATTATTATTTTCAAAGACTGTACTTTCTTTTAATTTTTTTTTGTGTTTTTCAGACAGGGTCTCCCTGTAGCCCCAGCTGTTCTGGAACTCACTGTGTAGTTCAGGCTGGTCTTGAACTCTCAGATATCTGCCTGCTTCTGCCTCCTGAGTGCTGGGATTAAAGGCAGGCACCACCACACATGGCTTAAAAGACTGTACTTTATTTTTTAAATTTTATTTATTATTTTTTATGTGTATGAATGTACTGTCTGCATATAGGTTGGTGCACCCATGTCCTGCAATGTCGTGGAGGTTAAATTCCCCTGGAACCGGAGTTAAAGACAGTTCTTAGCTGCCATGTGGGTGCTGGAATTGAACCCAGGTCCTCTGCAGGAGCAGTCGGAGGTCTTAACCACTGAGCCATCTCTCCAGCCCCCTGTTTTATTTTCAAATATTTTAATTATATTAGCTTTTCCAGACCAGGCCTACTGTAGCTCCTGCTGCCCGCAATCCATTATGTATCGGAGCATGACTTTGAACCTTCAATCTTTCTGCCATCACCCCAGGTCCTCTTTATTTTATTAAATTTGTTTTGGAGCCAGGTGTGGTAGCACACGCCTTTAATCCTAGCACTCAGGAGGCAGAAACAAGCAGTTCTTTATGAGTTCAAGGCCAGCCTGGTCTACAAAGTGAGTTCCAGGCCAGCTGGGGCTACAGGGAGACCCTGTCTCAAAAAAAAACAAAAGAAAAAGTTTTGGATTTGTTTTTATTTAATGTGTATGAGTGTTTTGCCTGCATGCATGTAACGGCACCATGTGTGTGGTGCCCATGGAGGACAGAAGAGGGCACTGGAGTTATGGGTGGTTGTGAGCTGCCACGTGGCTGGGAACTCAGTGGGTGGGTCTTCTGCGAGAGCCACTGAACTAGCTCTCCAGCTCCTGTTTTGTTTTATTTTATTTTATTTTTTTTTTTTGTGGTACTGGGAATGGAACCTGGATCTCATGCTTGCTAGGTGAGCTCTACCACTGAATTCTATCTCCAGCCCTCCTTTTTTAAAATTTTTATTTATTTTCGTATGTGTATGAATGTACTGTCTGCATGTAGGTCTGTGCACCCATGTCATGCAATGCCTCGGAGGTCAAAAGAGGGCGTTGGATTCCCCTGGAACTGGAGTTAAAGATGGTTTTCAGACACCATGTGGGTGCTGGGGATCGAACCCGGGTCCTCTGCAAGAGCAGTCGATGCTCTTAACTGCTAGGCTATCTCTTTAGCCCTAAATATTTTTTAAAATTTATTTATTTTCATATGTGTATGAATGTACTGTCTGCATGTAGGTTTGTGCAATGCAGCAGAGGTCAGAAGAGGGTGTCGGATTCCCCTGGAACTGGAGTTAAAGACGGTTCTCAGTCGCCATGTGGGTGCTGGGGATGGAACCCCGATCCTCTGCAAGAGCAGTCAGCGCTCTCAACCACTAGGCCATCTCTCCAGCCCCTCCAGCCCTCTTTTTAATCTTGATTTTGGGGCTCCCTGGCCAACCAGCCTAACCTACTTGATGAGCTCCAACCCAGAGAGAGACTGTTTCAAAAACAAGGTAGATGGCTCCCAAGGAAGGATGCCCAAGGTTGACTTCTGCCCTTCAGACACATGTGCACATTCCCTAAATTATGCCTTTGACATACTCGGAGCCAGAGTGTCTTTCCCAGTGGTGTGTAGACTTCGTCCTGTGAGACAGCACCTGAGATGGGGGCCAACCCCAAGTGTTAGCTAGACTGATCCAGATTTCCTGTCCTCTCAGGCAATTCTGGCAGCAGGCATCTTCTGAGGAGCTGTCTGGGGGTGGACGCCATCCCAGTGTGTGCACAGTGTCTGCTTCTGGAAGCGGGGGCAGGAAAAGCCCCGTGCGCTCTCCTGTCTTGGCTGCAAAGTGTGAACTGAGGCCCCGGAGCTCGTAGCCCTCTTAGCCAGAGGCCTGCCCTGTTCTCCAGGCTATTAGAACAGCGGCAAGCCAGGGGCCTGACATGCTGTGGTTCCAGCAGCGGCCAGCAGGTGACAGGCTTACCTTCCACCACCGAGGAGATGCTGCCCAGGTTCTCATCGCTCACGGCTGCCAGCTTCTCCACCACCAGGATCTGCCTGGAGAGCTTCTCCAAGAGACTCCGTGCCACGAAGGGGGTTTTGCTGGAGAAGACGATTTGCTGACGAGATAAGCAAAAACTGTTTCAGTTCTGGGAGCAGTCACCTTGCCTTTGTGCCCTTCCTGAGTAGGACCCTGGGCTGAGGGCACAGGACTTTGCCCCAGCCTGGCAGGCTCCTTCCTGCCAGGGAATGAAACCGAGGGTTGTTTCTGCTTTCAGTGTTTTTCACATCTGTATATGTTCTGGAATTTTCTTGTCCCTCCTTCCCTCCCTCCCTTCCTCCTTCCCTCCCTCCCACCTTCCTTCTCTCCCTTCTTTTCACATATGAGTGTTTTGCTTGCATATGCAGCATGTGTGTGCAGTGCCTGTACAGGTCAGAAGAGGTCCCTTGGAACTGGAGTTACACATGGTTGTTAGGTGCCATGTGGGTGCTAGGAACTGAACCCTGGTTCTATGCAAGAGCAGACAGTTCTCTAAACCACTGTGCCATCTCTCTAGGCCCCCATCTATTATATGATCCACACTGGCCTGAAACCCTCTATGTAGCCCAGGCTAGCCTCAAACTCCCAGTCCTTCTGCCTTAGCTTGTCAAGTCCTGGGATTATTGATATGAGCCCCACACTCAGATTTATCTTTCCTTCTATCTAAATCTGATCTTTGCAGCTTACAGTGCTTATTTAGGCTGCATCATAGTGTATAATCAGAAAAAGATTTGTTTTACAAGTGCAAGGATTTTTTCAAATCATGGTTTTCTTGCTTCCAAGTTGAAAATTAAGAGCAGGTTGCACACTTGTTACTGCTGTCAAAACTCTCCCATTATAATCAAGCAGCACTTCCCCGCTCTGCTCTCTTCCTCGTCTTCCTCTTCTTCTTCCTCCTCTTCTCCTCCTTCCTCCTCCCCTTCTTCCTCTCCCCCCTCCTCTTCCTTTTCTTCCTCTTCCCTCCTTCTCCTCCTCTCCCTCCTCCTCTTCTTTCTTTTCCTCTTCCTCCTCCTCCTCGTTTTTTGGGACAGTGCCTTGTTACATAGCCCAGGCTTGAGATCCACCTGTTTCTGTCTCCCCAGTGCTCGATCACAGGTGTATATAGCACACATCAAGATTCTTTTTCTTGAAGAAAATCACATTCTTTTACATATCATGTGACTAACACTGCTGGTTCCCAGCCTTCCCAGGGCTCCTAACTGCTTTCCCTGCCTTTTGCATTTGATTGACTATGGGACATCTCTTCTTTCTAGGATTTCCCCATTTTTACTGTGGCTTTTGTGTCCTATTCCTGCTCCACACACCCCTAATCAAGCTGTGGAGACTGAGAGAAAGCAAATGGCCAGGAAAGAAGAAACACTGAAATCCAGGCTACGGGGAAAGTGTTCTGTGCAGGATATTGGTAGGCCTTCCTGCAGCAAAAGAACCTGGAGATGTTTGCTTCTGGATTGCCAAGCCTCCAGTGGTATAGCCGTGACGAGAGTGGTATACGCTGTGACAAGAGGCCAGACCAGGGCCAGAGAGATGGCTCATTGATTAAGAGCACTGGCTGCTCTTGCAGAGGACCAGGGTTTAGTTCCTATGATACACATGGTTGCTCACAACTGTCCCTGATGCTAGTTCCAGGGGATATGATGCCCTCTTCTGGCCTCTGTGGGCACTACATGACATGGGTGCATTTGCATACAGGCAAAACACTGCAATAACATAAAAAGAAAATAAAAGAAAAAGAAAAAAATAAAAAAAGAGATACTAGCTCAAGTCAGGCCATTATTCCAGCCCTTGGGAGTTGGAGGCAGAAGGATCAGGAGTTCAAGATCAGCCTCGGCTACATAGTTTTATGAAAGCCTGTGCTATGAGATCCTGTTTCATAAAAATTTACTCATTCAGTGCTTGGGAAAACATGGCTTGTTTCTATAGCACTGTGTTCTTAGTTCTGCAAGCGGTGGAGACATTCGCACTGCAACCTGCTGATGGCACAGGACAAACACCTTTGTGTCTCTTTTCCCAACCCTCTCCTTCACATGTATGATCCAGTAGTAAGCACTGACCATGTTCTGTTAAGATGGAAAATCTAGGTTTAAGAAAGGATGGGTGTGGGGCTGAAGCTATGGCTCAGCGGTTAAGATCACTGGCTGTTCTTGCAGAAGACCTGGGTTTGAATCCCAGCACCAACATGGCAGCTAACGACTGTCCATAACTCCAGTTCCAGTAGCTCTGATGCCCTCTTCTGTCCTCCACAGGCACTGTATGACATGGGTGTACTTAAACACATACAGGCATAACACTCATACGCATAAAATAAAAATAAATAAAAAAGAGAGCTGGGCGGGGTGACACACAACTTTCATCCTAGCACTTGGGAGGCAGTGGCAGGCGGATCTCTGTGAGTTCAAGGCTAGCCTGGTCTACAGAGTGAGCTCCAGGCCAGCTGGGACTAAAGGGAGACCCTGTCTTAAAAATACTAAAAAAAAAGAAAAGAAGAAGAAGAAGAAGAAGAAGAAGAAGAAGAAGAGGAGGAGAAGGAGGAGGAGGAGGAGGAGGAGGAGGAGGAGGAGGGGGAGGAGGAGATGATAGATGTGTTCATGATGTTCTTGACTTGATTCTAGCCAAGGCAGGAACATTCTCTGCTTCCTAAACTCCCATTTCCCTGGCCAAACTAAACCATGAAACATGGATGCCTTCCTCGCTCATAGGCACCCTGGGTTCCCACACTGGGGTGCGTTGGTCACGCTTCCTACCTGAACGAGCTGGGTGCAGTACTGTAGGTGTCTGATGATAGTGATGTCCAGGCTCTCATTTCCCGTGGTCAGCGGGAGCGGGCTTCCTGCCACACTGGTCCCCACACCTGTGTCTTCGGTCAGAGCTTCACTAAGGTGACCCCTGGCTTCCGGGTGAACTGACCTGTAACTGTGAATCAGGACAGTGGGCAAAACAGGAGCTCTTTCTTTCTCTGTGCACAAATCACAAGGCCAAGTCAACATGGCTGGCGTCCGGCTCTCAACACCCTTCCCTGGCCTGCTCTGAAAAGCAGAGATACTATTAAAAGACAGTGCTGTTCAGCTAGGTTGCCAATCTGTCTAGTATCAAAAGACCATGCAAACAAATGTGCCATGCTACCATGTGTCCTTTGTCAAGCAGTTTTCCTGAGAAGTCTTCAAAATGAACCCTCACTCTGCCCTTGCCTGCCCCGTGAATAGATCTGCCAGTGTCTCTGGGATTGAACTGTCCTCTGTTTGTGCTTTCCTAAAAATCATTCCATTAAGAAGTCATCTTGTGGAGCAGGAGAGATGGCCTAGTGGTTAAGAGCACCGACTGCTCTTGCAGAGGACCCAGGTTCAATTCCCAGCACCCACATGGTGGCTGAGACCTGTCTTTAACTCCAGTTCTAGGGGAATCCGACGCCCTCTTCTGACCTCTTAGGCATTGCATGATACAGGTGCACAAACCTACATGAAGACAGTACACTCATACACATAAAAAATAAATAAATAAAAAGAAGTGCTGGGCGTGGTGGCGCACGCCTTTAATCCTAGCACTTGGGAGGCAGAGGCAGGCAGATCTCTGTGAGTTCAAGGCCAGCCTGGTCTACAGAGTAAGTTCCATCTTGTGCCCCAAGGAATACATAGCAGGATGGCATCTCATCTCTGGATGGGGTGAAAGTTGTGGAGTTGGGAGACTCAGATATTAAATTATAGGCGGGAGAGATGGCTCAGCAGTTAAGAACACTGGATGCTCTTGCAGAGGACTCGGGTTTGGTTCCCAGAACCCAGATAGCAGCTAAACTACAGTCTGTAAATCCAGTTCCAGGGGAGTTTGATGCCATCTTTTGACTGCCACAGACACTGCACACACAGGTACCTGCAGGCTGAATGCTCATGCACATAAATAAAAATAAAATAAATAAAAAATATTTTAGCTAAATCAAGGGGCAAGGCATGCAGCTCAGTAGTAGGACATTTACCTAGCATGTGCCATTAGATTTGATGGGCAAAAATACAAAATTTTAAAAATTAAAATAAGGTAAAACCTATTATTTCCCTCTCCTTTCTTCTTTTTTAATTTCTTTGATTAAAAAAAACCCCACCATTCCAATTTATTTTTTCCTTATTAAGAAGTAAATAATTCAAATAAAAGCCATTGATCACTGATCGTTACCAGATCAGCCATGACAACAGCCTGATTCCGCAAACTCTAATTTTCCAAAAAGAAATAAATTGTGATGATCTAAGGCAAATTTGTTGCAAGTATATGTAGGAGCAAATAAGGCTGCTTGCCAGAAGACCTGCAGAAAGGGGCGCACACCTCCCCCAAAGCAGACTGTGAAATCTAGGTGACCTTTCCCTGAAGTTGGCCTCCTGTGTTCCAGTCATACTTTGTACAACTGTCCACAAAGGACACAGATTTCTCTGTTTTTCTGGGGTCCAAACTTCTATCAAATAAATCTGTTTGCTTTTCTTGTTAAAAAAAAAAAAGTCATCATGTGAGCCTTTCCCTGGCCTCCCGTCACTGCTGCTTGGAGGAAGGAGAACCGTGAGGGGAGTCAGAGTGGGAGTCTGGGTGCTCGGAGCTCAGCTTAGCTGCCTCGCATGGGCCCTTCAAAATCCAGCATCACACCGTCTCCAGCGACACTGCAAACATTTGGTTGTGTGTGTGATCAATCTTCTTCCGTCTTTCTTCCACCTCCTGATCTTCCCCTCCCTCCCCCTTTTCGTGACGGAGTCTCAAGTAGCCTCAACTCGTCTGGAGCCCAGGCCAGCCTTTGAGTCTTGAGTCTTGATTTCCTGTCTCCACCTCCCAAGTGCTGGGATTATAGGGCATGCTCCATCAGGCCCAGTTTATCTTTATTTTATGGCTTCAAGTTTACAAATAAATTTATATCTGGATGGACTGGAGAGATGGCTCAGCGGTTGAGAGCGCCGACTGCTCTTGCAGAGTACCCGGGTTCAATTCCCAGCACCCACATGGCAGCTAAGAACCATCTTTACAGTTCCAGGGGAATCCGACACCCTCTTCTGACCTTCATGGCATTATACAACACAGGTGCACTAACCTGCATGCAGACAGTATATTCATACACATAAAAAATTAAAAACAATTATATCTGGATGATGTTATGATCTGAGACTACATAAAATTTTTATTTTCCGCGCCGCCGTTCCTTTTGCCACCTCTGCTTGCCCACCCGTCTATTCTTTTTTTTTTTTTTTTTTTTTTTTTTTGTCTTTTCAAGACAGGGTCTCCATGTAGCCCCACGATGTCTTGGAACTCCACTCTGTAGACCAGGCTGGCCTTGAACTCACAAAGATCCGCTTGCCTCTGCCTCCCAAGTACTAGGACTAAGGTGTGCTCCACCATGCCCAGCATGAAACAATCTATTCTGATTCAAAGAATGAAATCACCATCATGTATTCAACACTTACTAAATTATTATTATAATTTTTTAGTATTGTTCTAATATTTATAAGGGTTGAACATTTGGGGGGAATAGAGAACCAATTTTTTTGGTGTTTTCGAGACAGCTGTAGACCCAGCTGGCCTGGAATTCACTATGTGGATCAGACTGGCCTTGAACTCACAGAGATCGGCCTGCTTTCTCCCTCCCAAGTGTGGGGATTAAAGGCGTGCACTACCACGCCTGGCAAAAGAACCAATTTTTATGTTCTAGAATCATTTGGCATGCATCCTCTATCTCCTAATCCTACTGAAAAATTTTTATAAAACTTATTTGCTCATTCTTATTATTGTGTGTGCCCTAGCACACGTGTGGAGGTAAGAGGGCAACTCTGTTGAGTATCTTCTGTCCTTCACCTTGTGGGATCTGGGGATCCAACTCAGGTTATCAGTGGGAAATGCTTTTCTTTCTTTCTTTTTTTTTTTTTTTGGTCTTTTTGAGACAGGGTCTCCCTGTAGCCTCAGCTGTCCTGGAACTCACTCTGTAGACCAGGCTGGCCTTGAACTCACAAAGATCCGCCTGCCTCTGCCTCCCAAGTGCTAGGATTAAAGGCGTGCGCCACCACGCCCGGCTTTTGGTTTTTTTTTTTTTTTGGTCTGGGAAATGCTTTTCATGTTGAGGCATGTTGCTGGTCCTTGGCTGAAGTTTTGATAGGTGTTGTATGAATCCTCAGAGAGACTCAGAGTCTCTATAATAGCCATGCTCTTCATAGTTATGTCAAAGTTGCCATGTAAATATTTGTTTTTGTATATGTTCATGTCTTGAAAGCTTTATTCTGCTTTTAAGAAATTTACTTTTTAGGCCCGCACACCACAGAATGGTTGCATTGTGGAGTCTGTGTACATATTGTGTATGCACGTATATATTGTGCGTATATTTTGTGCCCATTTGTTCCCTCCCCCACTGCCATACTCTGTGCTCCTAATTTTTATTTTATTTTATTTTTTAGTCTTTTTGAGACAGGGTCTCCCTGTAGCCCCAGCTGTTCTGGAACTCACTCTGTAGACCAGGCTAGCCTTGAACTCACTTGAAGATCTGAATGCCTCTGCCTCCCAAGTGCTAGGATTAAAGGCGTGGCCACCACGCCCGGCTCTAGTTTTATTTCTTATATGCTTGGGAGGGAGGGGCTTGTCTCCTTTCATACATGGAAGACTTGACCAGCAGGGATGCTGACCGGAGTGCCTGGCCACGCAGGCAGACAGCGTGCGCTTGGTTCTGTCCCTTCATACTCTTTAGTGTCCACAACGCAAAGCTTAGGGGCTTTGAATACTTTTCCCATTCACATTTCTGCCCCTAAGGACCTTGTTTAGCTTGTTTTCTGGCAGCTAACCCATCTTTAAAAAACTCACACTCGCATACTACTCTCTCACACATATGTGCACACTCATGCACATACATGTACTTCTCACACATACACTCACAGATTCTCACATGTTCACACAGTATGCACACATATGTACACACACATTCATGCACACACACACACACACACCTCTTTATAATGCTTCAAAACTAAGACTTTAATTAGATTGAAACTCAATGTTCTGGGGCTGAAGAGATGGCTGAGCAGTTAAGAGCGCTGGTTGCTCTTGCAAAGGACTTGGGTTCAATTCCAAACACCCACATGGTGGCTAACAACCATCAACTCCAGACCTAGAGGATCTGATGCCCTCTTCTGACCTCCATAGGCATTGCATGACATGAGTGTACTTACATACATGTAGGCACTATGCTCATACACATAAAATAAAAAATAATAAAAAGAAAACCAATGTTCTGTAGAATGTGCAAAAGTGATGTTTTGTTGTTAAAAAGCTGCAGTTTAGATCTACACCTGACCTTTATATATAATGGCAAAAGGTTAACAAAGAGAAAAATTTCAAGTAAAGAAATATTTTGCCAGTTCAGTCATGTCAGAGAAATCTCAATGTAGAATGTGAAAGTATAAATTAAATAGTGTATCCATCTAAAAATTTCATTTCATTTTATTTCCAGTTTGCTTGAAGGATAATTTTTAGTTCTTGTGCTTTTGTTTATTTTATTTTTTTTAACTTACCAGGAACAGTAGCAATGCAAACAACAGCACCTTCCACAGCCAGCTCTGCAAAACTGGGCACCCACAGCTGGTTCTGATTATGTCACTCTGTCCTGCTGGAGCTGGAGGACAGAGGACATGCACTCTCCTCTGGGACTGTGTCGGTACTTCCTGGAGGTGATGGAGGTGAATACCAAGCACTTGTCCTTGTCGTGCTTCATTTGACATGGCAGAGTGGACCCAGGATCTACTCTAAGGACCTGGTCTAGCCTCAGAAGCACACCCAATGGAGAAGGTGACACATTTTCCTGGAGCAACATAGGTCTAGTGACAGTGCCAACCATCCACCATTCCTTTCTAAGGGAACATAAGCCTAGCTTTGAGAAGCACACCAGTGAGTTCAACTTCATGCAAAGAGTCACAGAGCTGAAGGGATAGAGAAAGCAGAACTTGGCAAGTCAAAAGCATCAGAAGCACAACGTACACCCGAGAGAGCCAGGGCCATGCTGCCGCCGCCTGCAGACCACTCCAGGCTTAGCTAGCTAATTAATTAATTAAACATTTATTTATTTATTTTTATTTAATGAGTATGACTGTTTTGCCTGCATGTATGTAAATGTACCCATGTCATGCAATGCCTGAGGAGGTCAGAAGAGGGCATCAGATCCTCTGGAACTGGAGTTATGGATGGTTGTTAGCTACCATGTGGGTGTTGGGAACTGAATCCCAGTCTTCTGCAAGAGCAGCCAGTGCTCTTAACTGCTGAGCCATCTCTCTAGCCTCAAATTTATGATTTTATATTACGCTATGTTTATATCTTTTCTGGGCCACATGTGTCCGCACATAGCCTTTGAACTGCAGGTCGGACACCATTCAAGGATTGTGTCATCTTGGAGATCTGCCCCGTCATCTTGGAGATCTGCCCCAGGACACCCCTGACAGTAACTTAGAGTGCCCAGTGGCCGCGTCACACTCACCTGTTCTTCTCAGTCTCAGTGTCTGAAAACACAGAGTCGGCGCCTCCTACGCGGCAGGCCTCATCAGCATCCTCTTCCTCCTCATCAAAGTCAGAGGTGTTGAGAAAGTCAAAGCTTTCTAAAGCGCTCTCAACTGTAAGACTTAGGCTGGAAGACCTGCTGCGGCTGCCAGCCGGCTTGCACTGCAAAGGCAGAAGGCACCAAGAAGAATATCAACACCCCCGCCCACAGGAAGGGCTTGAGGCGACAGTGGGAAACTCGACACCTGATCGTTTTTTCCAAGCCTTTATTTTTGGTTGGCATTTAAAATCTTCACAGCCACAGACAAAGTGGCACAACAGCTGAATTTGTTAAAGAATCTGGACAGAAGTACACAGAGAGGAATACTCAGGGCTAGTACGTGGTGAGTTGATGGGGGGAGGGGGAAGAGGGGGATGAGGAGGTGGCTGGGGTGGGGTGGAGTGGTGGGGTGGCAGGGGTGATGAGGGAGGGGCAGTTCTACTTCTGTCTGAAAGTTTAGTTAATACAATAAAAAGTTTAAAAATTTTCAACCTGAAAGTCTTGGGGGAAGAGACTTGGTACATTTCTTTGGTGTAAAGTTCATCACTGAATAAAATATAATAAGCAAGCTGGGCACTGTGGTGCTCACCTGTAGTCAGTCCCAGTCACTTAGGAGATTGAGCTGGGATGATCACAAGATCACCAGTTCAAGAATAGCCTAGGCAACATACCAAGGATCTGTCTCAAATAACAAAACAGTGAGAACAACCCAGCAGACAACTTTTAAAGCCCCAGAGTCACTGCCGAGCAGAGGCAGGTGCTGACCCCTGCTGAGTCCTGAGCCTCCAGCCCTCTGTCTAAAGTATCCATGTAAAGAGTCGATAAAACCAATGCTCCAACCCACCCGGCCTGGACTGCCTAGGGAAGAGGCCCTGCATCAGAATGCTATTCACAGTTGATCACTAATGAGTGACTTGGGGGCTGGAGAGATGGCTCAGCAGTTAAGAGCACTGGCTGCTCTTGCAGAGGGTCCTGGTTTGGTTCCCAGCACCCACAAGGTGGCTCATAACCATCTGGAACTCCAGTTCCAGGGATCTGTTGCCCTTTTCTGGGCTCTATGGGCACCGTACACACACATGGTGCACTTACATACATGCAGGCAGAACACTCATACACATAAAGTAAAAACAAAACATTTCTTTTTAAGTGGCTTTGGCATGTTGGGAATCAACTCTGCGTCCTCTGGATGTCCGCCTTAGGGGCGAGTCCCGTCACTCCCCCAACCAGGCCCCGGGATTGTGGGGAGAAGGCCTTCCTAGAGCAGGTTGTTGGGGACCTAGGAGAAGCAGGGCACGGGGGTCTGGAGATGGAAACGCTGGGGTGGGTTCAACTAGATAAGTCCTGCAAGTCAGATCCACTAAAAGTCCTCTGTCTAGCTAGGTGGTGCTGCTTGATGATTCTCAGGAAGGAAGGAAGGGCCTGGGGGGAGGGGTCTGTTTCTGACACTTAGGATAGCACAGAAGCACAGGGCCATGTCTTTCAGTCTTTTAAGTCACGTTGTCTTATTCGACCTCAGTGATCGCCGTCCAGGAAGCAGCATCATTGAGTCTCTGATCCTCAAGGTGTTTAGCACCCTAGGAATGTAAAGGAGGAAGAAAAAGAGAGCTTTGTCCGGCTGAAGCTGAACTCCGTTGGATACAGAGCCGCTTGCTCCAGACCTAAACTCACAATGATGCTGCCAGTCTCAGGGGGAGAAAGGGGAACAGTGTGGGTTCAGCCTGCCTTGAGAGTCTTCTTGCCTAACCTAAGATCTGGCAGTAGATCTTGCTGATATTGGTCACAGCAAAGAGAGAGCTGACGTCTCACTAGCAGGACAGAACTGGGACAGTGTTGGAATGGGAGCAGGCTGAAGCAGGAAGCATTCTGTGACCGCCAAGGTTTTACAAGATGAACAGATGCCGAGTTTAGTGTTTAGTTGCGTTTCTGCTACACTTAGACTGGAATGGAAGCTGCTACCTCCTCTCACTGCTCATTGACATTAAACCCAACCACCGACTTACTTAAACTGCATTCTTTGGTACGTTCAGTATGGACCTTATCCCTGTTTTTTTTTTTTTTAATTAGAAATTTTTTTTTCTTGGGACAGAGATAGCTCAGAAGAGTACTAACTGCTCTTGCAGAAGACCCAGGTCCGATTCCTAGCACCACATGGCTAACAACTGTCCTCAACTTCAGTTCCAGAGGATCTGACACCCTCTTCTGACCTGAAACATTGCAAAACACAGATACACAGGCAATATGCGCATACACATAAAATATTTTTTTCTTCTTTCTTCTTTTTAATATTTTTGAGACAGGGTCTCCCTGCAGCCCCAAATGGCCTGGAACTCACCAGGCCGGCCTTGAACTCACAGAGATCCGCCTGCCTCTGCCTCCGAGTGCTAGGATTAAAGGCGTGCGCTACCATGCCCAGCTTGTGTATTGTGTATTCCTGTAGTGTATTCTTGGAGTGTATTACACACATCTGAGTGTTACCTGTGTCATGCAATGTCCAAGGAGATCTGGGAACCCAATCCAGGTCCTCTGCAAGAGCAGTCAGCGCTCTTAACTGCTGAGCCATCTCTCCAGGCCCACGTTAGCTCCTTGAAAAGAACATCTTTTGTGTTCAAGGCAAATGGTCAGCCATGTGGATGAGATGCTGCAGAGGGGGCTCATCAGGTGGCCTTCACTCCCTGAGCCTTGAGACTGTGTGTGTTTTAAGCTGTGTTCTACAGAAAGCAGATTCCGGGTGCCTTCCCCTTCAGAGGGTCTACCCGTGAGTACTTCCCCCATCGCTGGAGCACCCGAAGTGTCAGAGGCTGAATTAGCATCTGCCCCAGGCACAAATCTGGAGTTATGTGAGTATGAGACACTAAGAGAGAGAGAGAGAGAGAGAGAGAGAGAGAGAGAGAGAGAGAGAGAGAGAGAGACAGGAGCCTTGGAAGTGTAGCTTCTGATGTCAGCTGGATGGTTGTAAATCATCTACAAAGCGATGCTAGAGCCATCACAGCCTGCCTCAAGCCTTACTTTCAAGCTTATTTTACAAAGCATATCCTCAGTGAATCCAAGTCCTCACTGACCGTGTAAACTGGAGCAGGGAAACAGAGAGCCTGTACTCCTGTCTTTCTGTGCTCCATTACAAAGAGTAACTTTCACCTCTATGTCAGGTGCAGACAGACCATTCTGAGGTAGCAGCAATAACGTCAGCGTTAAGATCTTCTTGAGGGAAAGTCACTTCCTCTGTTCCTCCTTCACACTTCTACCCTGGCTGATGACCCCATGGATGAAAGTGTGTCTGCTGGACGTCCTGGTTCCCTGGCTAACTGCTAATCCCCCGAGACCTCAGCTTGCTGATTTGGGACAGAAGGGTTCCTCCAGCAGCAGGTGTTGTGAGGAGAGGAGGGCTCTCACTTTGGGGCTGGCTAACTTTCCCTGCTTCCCTGGTACCCCCAGAAAGACCCTATCTTGTATCATCTGGGAGATGATGAACAAACATTGATATTCCACATTTGGGATTAGACTGGATAGCCTTGGGGTGGCAGCAGTTTAGAGATTTGTGTGTGTTGTTGGTGTGTCTGTGTGTGTATGAGGGTTTTGAATGAGTGTGTGTGTGTGTGTGTGTGTGTGTGTGTGTAGGTGGAGGCCACAGGCCAACTTCCAGTGTTGTTCCTGAGGTGTGTCTGAAACAGGGTCTCTGCCTGCTGGGAACTTGCTGAGTAGACTAGACTGGCTGGCTGGCATGCCACGGGGATCCGTGTGTCTCAGACTCCTTTGCCATGCTTACAAGGTGAGCACTTTACCATTGAGCCATCTCCCTATTCCTAGACCATCTTTAGAACTTTTAATAAAATTCCTTTATTAATTTAGCTAAGTCGATTTGTTGATGGGAAAATAAAAATCAGTATGTGTAACTGGCATTCAAAATTACTGCCACTTACATGTGTTCACACATGGTGTGATGGGCTAAGACTTCTTATCATAAATAGAATGTTGGTTTAGGATGCTTTTTTCCAAACTGAATCCAGTTTCCAGAAAAGGTACTTACTTTGAGGACATCATCCAGGTGCAGAACTTCCTGGTTCAGATCCTGGAACTCTTTGTACTGCTCCTTGTGTGGCTCAAGGGCAAGGAAGAGCCCGTTGAAGGCATCCTCCAGGCTGCCGTCAAGAAAGGAGCGGCCAGCCTCGGACTCACTACTGACCGAGCCATCGAAGAGAGGCCTCTCGCTGGCCACAGGCACCTCTGCTGAGGTGAGCCTCTTCACCAGCTGCTTTGTGATGTTCCCCTCAAAAGTGTCTAGTTCCACTGGCTTGAGCTCGGAGGCTTCATCTGACTCCTGCAGGAAGGTCTCGGCAACTTCATTCTCCATGAACAGATGCTCGGCTCCAGCCACCGCGGCCAAGTCAGGCTTCCTGAGCTCCACTGTGTGGCTCACCTGATGGGACTTTGGCTCCTGGTCCTCACCCAAGGAGTTCCTGGAAGATGCTGAGCTGCTGTCCTCTGTGGCCTCATTCTGAGAGGACAGGTTGTTGTGGGCGAGCTCGGCAGGGGTGATGGTAATCTCAGGATGGGTGGAGTGTGAACTGGAGGGGGAGGTGGCTGAGCTGGAGGTGAAGGCACCACCTGTGTCCTGCAGGTCGCCGAAGCTGAGGGACAGAGGCGTCCTTTCCTCAGATGCCTGTCCACCTTCAAAGATGTCATCTGGCAGATTCGACTGTGGAGAAGAGATACTGAGTGATTACTCTCAGTACAAATGGTAAACTGAGTGTGGTTTATCTCTAGACAAGGGGAAAAGCAATCAATGTGAAAACTCTTATATATTAGCAATTTATGTGATATATATGTGTGGCAGGCAAAAGAAAATGAGCCATTAAAACTGTTCCCATCATTGGATCTAGGTGAAAGAAAGGCTGTTCTTAGATTTCACGTTTCCGAAAATGTACTGTGAGGGCATGGTGGGGTATTGCTTGCTCTTATAAATCCTAGATCCTTACAGTATTTGCGCGCGCGCGCGCGTGTGTGTGTGTGTGTGTGTGTGTGTGTGTGTGTGTGTGTGTGTAGGTATCTTAAAGACTTCACAGTATAGCCTGGTTATGGTGATTTATGTCTTTAATCCCAACACTTGGATCTCTGAGCTATCAAGTCTAGCCTGTCTATATAGTGAGTTCCAGGACAGCTGGGGCTATGGGAGGGAGACTCTGTCTCAGAAGAGCCCCCCAAATCGTGTTTGTGTGTGTGTGTGGGGCACATGGTCCATGGGGTACACATGGAGGTCAGAGGACAGCCTCAGCTGCTGGTCTTTGACTTCCACCCTGCCTGACACACTGGACACAAAGGTCAGCTAGCCTGTGACCTCCTGGGGACTTTCCACCCTCTCATCTCACTACAGAAGCACTGGGGTCACAGATGCAGGCACCGCCATACCTGGCTTCATGTGGGTTCTGGTTCTCGAACTCGGGTTCACACACTTGCATGGCAAGGGCTTTCTTCACTGAGCCATCCCCTCCACCAGATCAAATTAAAAATATTTATTATTGTGTGTGTGCATGATGCATATGTGTGAGAGGTGCACATGCCAAAATGCACCAGTGGAGGTCAAAGGACAACTTTGTGGAGTCAGTCCTCTGCTTTTGCTCTTATGTGAGTCCCAGGGATCAAATTCACGCTGCCTAGCTTGCATGGCAAGGGCCTTCATTGGCTACGTCATGTCACTGGTCCCCAGGCTGGATTTTTAAAGCAGAGCCATTCCTCTGTATCCACAGGTTCTATACTGCAGATCCAACTAACCGGGGAGAGGGGATACTGGAGCGCATGCAGCCTTTCTCTTGTCATTAGTCAGTACAGTTCCCACAACCATGCTAGGAATGAGCCCAGTAAACACCACCACAGCAAGTAAACCCTAAGCAGCCCGAAGGACAGAGGCTCCCTGGCCTTCACTGGTGTTCTGGGTCCTGTCACTGCCGGCCCTGAAGCCTCTGGAGTCCGACCTGGCAGCTCACCCACCTCGACTGTCAACCTAGCCTAGTTAGAAAGTGATGAATAAGACAGGTTTCACCGGTCACACAAGACCGCTGCAGGCTTGGTCTCTGGGCTGGGAAAATCAGTGGTTGCCGACTATGTGTGAGACCTCAGAGGCTCTGCGGCTCTCCCTTCCTTTCTAGTCTGTTTCCTGGGGCCCCTCCCCCTACTTCATCACTCTCCCACACCATTCAGCCCTCAATATTAATTCACCCCCAAAACTCTGTAAGAAGGGCCGGAGTCCTAGTTGCTGAGCCCTCTCTGCGGAACCTCTGTAGGGTCTTCACTCATGTGGCCCTGGTTAGCCCTGCCCAAGTTGTACACAGACATCCTGACTGCACTGGGGGTGGAGCTACTGGCTATGGCAGAGGGCTAGGTGGCTGAGCTGGACAGCTTTAGTGTCAACTTGAAACACCTGGGTTGAGGGAGCCTCAGTTTGGGAATTGGCTCCATTGGACTGGCCTGTGGCCAAGTCTGTGGAGTGTTGTCTTGATTGTTGAGCAATGTGGGAGGGCCCAGTCCATTGTTGGCTGTTCCACCCCTGGGCAGGTTGTTGTGTATTGTATACATGGGGCAGGGGAGCAAGCCAGTAAGAAGCATTCCTCCATGGCCTGTGCTCCAGCTCCTGCCTCCAGGTTCCTGCCCTGAGTTCCTACCTTGGGCTCCCTGGGAGATGTGAGCTAAATAAACCCTTTCAGAGCCTGGTATGGTGGCGCACGCCTTTAATCCTAGCACTCAGGAGGCAGAGGCAGGAGGATCTCTCTGAGTTCGAGGCCAGCCTGGTCTACAGAGTGAGTTCCAGGCCATCTGGGACTAAAGGGAGACCCTGCCTCAAAAATCCCCCCCACAAAAAAACCCCTTTCCTCCCCAAGTTGGTATTGGTCAGAGTGTTTTGTCACAGCAATCAAAGAGAAACGAGAATCAGTGGCCAAGGCCAATTTACACCTTCTTAACTGGCAAATACTGAGTTGAACTACGTTCAGATGCCCTGCTCCTGGGGACCTAAGGTCTATGAGGACAAAGCATCCACCAGCAGGTACCTGACAGCACAGGGGACTCGTCAAGGGGAAAAACCAAAGCAGAGTAGATTGGTTTCAGGCATCAGGAGGCCTCGTGCACAGCCACAGCGTACCTTTGCAGCAGAGCTCTGTGCTTGTGCATCTCGCTCCTTGGTGACCCTGCAAACCACCCACACTGCTCTGAAGGAAATTTGCTAGCTGTGTAACTGGAAAGCTTTGCCTTTGCTTTCCATGACTGCTGACTCCATTTGTCAAAACAGTTTGGCCTTATAAAACCAATCATACTTCTTGATGCCCAGAGATGTGCATCTTGGACTTCAAACTACAAACACCCACTGGTTCATAGCACCTGCACATTTTGTCTCTAGGTACCAGTTCCCATAGAAATTCTTTATTCTTGACCAGGTTGATTGTACTTTGGTTGACAGCACACTTGAGTAAGTGAAGCATGTTGCAAGATTAAGGTCCTAGCAAGGGAAGGGGTGGGTGTATGACAAAGAGAAGGTTCTAGAATCCGGCTATGGAGGATTGTGAGGTAGAGGATGGGGGGGGGGGAGAAATGAGGTCTGGAAAGAATGCAGGACATTGGGATGACTGTGGGACGTCGGGATGACTGTGGGACACTGGGATGACTGTGGGGCATCTGGATGACTGTGGGACATCTGGATGACTGTGGGACATCTGGATGACTGTGGGATGTCGGGATGACTGTGGGACGTCGGGATGGCTGCGGGACATCGGGATGACTGTGGGACATCGGGATGACTGTGGGACACTGGGATGACTGCGGGACACTGGGATGACTGTGGGACATCTGGATGACTGTGGGACACTGGGATGACTGTGGGACGTCTGGATGACTGTGGGACATCGGGATGACTGTGGGACATCTGGATGACTGTGGGATGTCGGGATGACTGTGGGACGTCGGGATGGCTGCGGGACATCAGGATGACTGTGGGACATCGGGATGACTGTGGGACACTGGGATGACTGTGGGACATCGGGATGACTGTGGGACATCTGGATGACTGTGGGACATCTGGATGACTGTGGGACATCTGGATGACTGTGGGACATCTGGATGACTGTGGGACATCTGGATGACTGTGGGACATTTGGATGACTGTGGGACATCTGGATGACTGTGGGACATCGGGATGACTGTGGGACATCTGGATGACTGTGGGACATCGGGATGACTGTGGGACATCTGGATGACTGTGGGACATCTGGATGACTGTGGGACATCTGGATGACTGTGGGACATCTGGATGACTGTGGGACATCTGGATGACTGTGGGACATTGGGATGACTGTGGGACATCTGGATGACTGTGGGACATCGGGATGACTGTGGGACATCGGGATGACTGTGGGACATCGGGATGACTGTGGGACATCGGGATGACTGTGGGACATCTGGATGACTGTGGGACATCGGGATGACTGTGGGACATCTGGATGACTGTGGGACATCAGGATGACTGTGGGACATCTGGATGACTGTGGGACATCAGGATGACTGTGGGACATTGGGATGACTGTGGGACATTCAGAAGGCCCAGAGTGGAGTAGGAGCGATGGGCCTGGTGGGGTAAACTTTGGATAGACAGGAATGGCTGTCCTGAGGACATTTGTGTTTTCCCAAACACTATACAGGAAACCATCCAAAGTTTCCTAATCCTGCTTAAATTATGCTGAGAAGCTTCTACCAACTCTCTCCCATGATGGCTGATCTTCATGGTCAACTTGATTGAATTTAGAATTGCTGTGGAAACACACCTCTGGGTGTGCCTATCAGAGTTTTCCAGAAAGAGGTGGGAAAACCCAGGCTGAAGGTGGATGATGGCCCTGTTCCATCAGCCAAGGTCCTGCACTTAATAAAAGGAAAGTGAGCTGAGTGCCAGAGTTCACCTGTTCCCTGCCTGCTACGGAAATATATCAGCCACTCTCTTACCCACCATGCACCCCTTCACTGTGGGGAAACCTCCTTCTCCCTTAATTGCCTCTCCTCAGATATTTTGTTAGAACAAGTAGAAAGCAACTCCAACATTCCCAGTGCCCTGCAAGGTGTATGATGTGATTATGAGTCCCACCGCACTGACGGTTACACAGGAAGTGTGTCAGCCTGACTTGGGGTACTCTTTTCATGCATTTTTCCATAATAGTCTTCCTATTTTTCCTTTGAAACTCCACAAATACTTAGCCTTATCATTTTCACCTGAATTTCTTAATTCAATGACTAAGATACAATGAATTACCATTAGCTAGAAATCTTTTTAATCCTTGGATAACCGAAGGAGACTTTTGTGTGCCTGAGGAGCACAGTATCTCACATTTGTATGTGTACATGCCCGTGTATTGGCTTATAATTTGTAATTTATAAAAGTAGGTGGCCTATTGTGTTTCTATGAACTCATGGGTTTCGTTCACTAATGCAGGTTGGAATTAACTGCTACCACAGCAAACTAGTATGGAAGCTCTTTAAATAGAAGCTGCACTGAAACTAGTTTAAATCCTTCTGAGCTCCTTGAGGGCCAGTGTTTTGAAAGTCTGACGGCCTACCTTCTGAAATAATGGCCTTCCTCCCTTCCTCCCTCCCTCCCTTCCTCCTTCCTTTCTTTTAAAAATATTTTATTTATTAATTTTATTTTATGTGTATGAGTATAATGCCTGCATGTGTGTTAGGTGCTCCCGTGTCACACTGAGGAAGCCAGAGGAGGGCATAGGATCCCTTGGAACTGGAGTTAGAATGGTTGTTGGTTGTTGGCTGCCACATGGGTGCTGGGAATGGTACCCAGGTCCTCTGCAAAAACAGCCAGTGCTCTTAACTGCTAAGCTCTCTCAATCTCTCTCTCTCTCTCTCTCTCTCTCTCTCTCTCTCTCTCTCTCTCTCTCTCTCTCTGATAGGAACTCATGTAGCCTTGGCTGGCCTGTGGCTCGCTATGTAGCTAAGGATGACCTTGAATTTCTGATCCTCCTGCTGGAATGGAACTCAGGGCTTTGAGCTAGGCAAGTACTCTGCCCACTGCACTACGTCCCCAACCGCAATAACTCATTTGTCTTTAAAATGAAAGTCTTGCCGGGCGTGGTGGTGCACACCTTTAATCCTAGCACTTGGGAGGCAGAGGCAGGCGGATCTCTGTGAGTTCAAGACCAGCCTAGTCTACAGAGTGAGTTCCAGGCCAGCTGGGGCTACAGGGAGACCCTGTCTCAAAAAGACCAAAAAAAAAAAAAAATGTTTTGTTCCTATGAAGAGAAATCACAGCATAAAACCAAGAATTGTTGGAAAAGAAGTAGACAAAGCATGCATGACAATGCCTCTCATCCCTAGGATAGGACAGTTATCAGTTATCATCACCCAGCAAGCAGGGGACGGAAGAGGAACCAGAAGTCAGGCAGGGCTGCATGCACAGGCTCACGGGAGTCAAGCACATCACACGGGGGGTGGGGGGCACACTCACATAGAGCTCTAGCAGGGCCTTGGGGTTCAGACTGAGGGAAGGCAGATCACCGACAGAGCGGTTGTGGTGCAGCGTGGGAAAGAAAGTGTCTTGCAAGGCACTCAAGACAGGCAGCCGCAGCCATCTCTTCAGAAATCAAGGCAAGATGGGGAGGTTGGTAGAAAGAAGTAGGTTAACAGGCTTTCTTAGGCAGTCAGCAAGGTTTGCTGATGAAGACAAGCAGGTGCCATTCATATCCATTTAAAAAGATTAACGCTCCCAGCAAACAGTGCAGCTGCGGGATCAGGGACAGACAGGCAGAGGAAGCCAGTCCTGGCTGCAGAGGGCCAGTGCTCCAGGATGTGGTTCCCTTAGTCAACACTAGCTTAGGATGACCTTCAGAATCACACCCTGAGGAGCTCTTCTTTTCACGTATGTATGAGGTGTGCGCATGTTTATGCAAGTTTGCATGTGTGTGTGGATGTGTGTACACGTGCGTGTGGACGTGCATGTGGACGTGTGTGGAGACCCGAGGTTGATGTCAGATCATGGTTGTTGACTCTTATTCCCTCATTCTTTGAGGCAGGGTCTCTAAGTCAAACCCAGAGGTCTACAGTATGGCTGGTCTTGCTGCCAGCTTGCTCTGGGGATTGGTGTCTGGGTCTTCCTGGGCTGGAGTTACAGGTGGGCCCCACCCCACTGGGCATGGGTGTTGTTGCTCATGCTTACACAGCATGTGATTTAACTGCTGAGCCCTCTCCCCAACCTGTCATCGGGAATCTTTGAGAAACTCTGCCGTGTATGTCACACATTTCAAATACCACCAGCACTGCATCAGACCCGTCATCCTATATCAAACACCAAGTGAACTTACAAAGAAGGAGTGGTCTTTGGAGGTGGGCGTTTCTGGGGTGCCCTGGCTGTACAGGGACATCCTCCTCTGGAGAGCCGCTGTCTTGTTCCCAGCACCCGAGGATGTGGTCGTGTCCTCCACGTCAAAGGGACTGCAAAACAACAGGTCCCCAGGTAGACATATGATCACCTATCCCCACCAAACCGCAAAAGAAAGCTTCTCATTGTACCAATAAGGATGGGGGCGGGGTGGGGCCAAACTGGGTTGTCAGAAAGTGCATCCCAATACTGAGTCTGGGCCTCCCCGGGATGCCACAGCTCTTAGCATGGGTGTGTCTGTGTCTACTGCAGTGGAGCATGGACATAGGAGCTGCTCCAACACAGGATGCTGGGAACGTCTAAAAGGCCCCCAGCTTTGCAGGCACACACTTTGGAACAGGGCAAGAGGCCGGTCACGCCAAGGCCCGGCAGGGTGGTGACCTTCCCTGTGGGTGTCCGTCAACGACCACAGACCGTAAGTACAGAAAAGTTGGGCACTGGGCACTGACACTGAACATTGACAGGGCAATGGGTCTTTGTGGTTTCTACAGCTGATTTGTAAAGGAACCTCTGACAGGAACCTCAACTTCACATTTCCTCAGCCAGGTGCCAGGTCCCAGCTCAGCATCTAGAGCTGCGAGGGTGTCACCTGTCCATCACTCCACCTTCCTCACGGGGCGACTGGGTTCCTAAAGTACCTTTTCTCTTATTTAAAAAATCTTTTGTTCCAGGACAGCCAGAGCTACAGGGAGACCCTATCTCAAAAAAAAAACAACAAAAAAAATCTTTTGTTACAGGTGTGGTGGCACATGCCTTTGAACCCAGCTCTTGGGAAGCAGAGGCAGGTGGATCTCTGTGAGTTAGCCTGGTCTATAGAGCGAGCTCCAGGACAGCTGGGACTAAAGGGAGACCCTGCCTCAAAAAGACCAAAAAACAAAAACAAACAAAACCAAAAAATCTTTTGTGTGTGCTTGTGTGTATGCCTGTGCATGTGTGAGTTTGTATGAGTTTTATATGTCTGCATGTATGGGAGTGCATGTGTATATATGTGAGTCTGTGTACCTGTATATATGTATACATGTGTATGTGTGCTTCTTTGTATATGTGTTTGTGTGTTGTGCCTATGTGGATTTGTATGTGTTAGTGTGAGTGTGCATGTATGTTTGTACTTCTCTGTATATGTGTGTGTGCACATATATGTGGCTGAATGTACATGTATTTGTGTATGTATTGTGTTTGTATGTGTGTATGTGTGTACATGTGTATTTGTGTGTATACGTGTATGTGTGCATGTACGAATGTGCACGTATGTGTGTACATGTGGGTGTGTGTATGAATGCTGCAATGTGCATGGAGAGGTCAGAGGACACCCCCAGTCTACCCTGTTTGGATGGAGTCTCTTGTTTGCTATGGTGTGTGGCCCATAGCCTCCTGGGATTCATCTGTCTCAGTGTGGGAGCACTGGATCATAGATGTACACTGCTTAGTCTGTCTTCACGAAGGTTCTGGGGACCCAATACTCAGGTCCTACTATTTTTGTGGCAAGTGCTCTTTACCCACTGAGCCATCTCCCCAGCCCCTTAGTTTAATTTAATTAAAAAAATGTTTTAATTTTATGCGTATGACTGTATTGCCTGCATGTTTGTAAGCGTACCTGTGTCATGCAATGCCTGCAGAAGTCAGAGAGGGCACTGGATCTCCTGGAACTGAAGTTATGGAGTTAACTTCGTTATGGTTGATGGCAGCCATGTGGGTGCTGGGAATCAGTCCCCTGAGGAGCCAGAGGTCTTAATAGCGGAACCATCTCTCTAGTCCCCCCTTATTTTAATTTTTGAGACAGGGTTTCATGTAGGCCCTGCTGGCCTGGAACTCACTATGAAGCTGAGGATAACCTGGAATCCTGCTTCTGCCTCTCAGTGCTGGATCACAGGTGTGTACCCACTGCCCTCAGGATGAAATAGTTAAAGGCAGGCAGTGGAAGTGCAGAGCAGTGATATGAGTAGGTTTCTTGGTTTTAACATACAGACATGTCACTTGGTGAGTTTAAGAGATGTGGATGCAGCAGTTCGGGTGCTGCTGTTCTGACGGGCTCTGTGCTGAGTCTGGGGGTTTTGCACACTGGCTTTGAACAGCCCTGGCCAGCGCACAGGTTTTTCCACAATGAACTTGCAAAGGGGAACTTACTACCAGGTGATTTCCAGGTTCAGTTTGATGGTACCCAGGTCGTTGATGTCGACAGCCACCACTTGGGGTCTTGCTGCAAACAGCTCTTTGGTCTCACAGGTCACACTGCCAACCAGGGTATGAGTCGCCAGTCCTTTGAGTTCTGTGACCTGGCAGAGAAGGTGACAGGATGAAGGAGAGAAGGGTCTATGGTTTTCACTTTTTCTTAGTCTGTTGATTCCTCCTCTCAAAAACACATCTGAAAGCTGAGGTGCATATTTTCAAGGCCCGTGTCACAGCTCCTCTGTTCACTGTCTTTGGGAGCAGCAGAACTGTTGGGGGCTGGCACAGAGAGGTGGAGTCCCCACCATGGGGCGCCTGACTGTGACACTAGGAAAGACAAGACGACGACGACTTACCTTGATGGAAATGAAGCCGACAACCAGGGGCAGAAAGACGGTTTCTTCCCCGTCCCAGCTCTGTCTGCCGCTCATTTCTATTTTGCCTTTCAGTCTCCACCTCTGCCGGCCATACTTCATGAAAATCTGTGAAGACACAACAGCCCTCCTGTTCCCTAAACTCCACCTCTGCTCCCCATCACTAAGGTCCAAGGACTAGGAGCTAGACTGCTGTGCTCATACCCGCCCCCCACATCCTTGTTCTTAGTGGAGCCTGTGAGGAGGGCAGTGAGTTTCCTCAGCAAGGGGCCATAGTAGGGGCTGGAGAGATGCTCACCGACTGGCTGCTCTTGCAGAGGACCAGAGTTTGGTTCCCAGCACCCACATGGGGGCTAACGCTGTCTGTATTCCAGTCCCACTCAACTGCACAGTTCTTGAAGGTTTTGGTTCATTCATTCATTCATTATTTGAGACACCTTGTAGCCCCAGCTGGCCTGGAACTTGCTATGTAGACCAGGCTGGCCTTGAAATCATAGAGATGCACCTGCCTCTGCCTCCCAAGTGCCGGGATTAAAGGTGTATACCACCATGCCTGGCTATTATTTTACTTAAAAAAATATTTTATTGAGGGGCTGGTGAGATGGCTAATTGATTAAGAATGCTGGCTACTCTTGAAGACCCAGGTTCAATTCCCAGCATCCACATGGCAGCTAACAACTCCAATTCCAGGAGATCCAATGCTCTCTTCTTTTTTTTTAAAATTTTATTTATTTTTATGTATATGAATGTACTGTCTGCATATAGGTTTGTGTACCCATGTTGTGCAATGCCGTGGAGGTCAGAAGAGGGTGTCAGATCCCCTGGAACTGGAGTTACAGATGGTTGTTAGCTGCCCTGTGGGTGCTGGGTCATCTGCAAGAGCATCCGGCACTCTTTAACTGCTGAGCTATTTCTCCAGCCCCTGTTGTTTTCTTTTTGAGATAGGGTCTTATTGTGCAGTTCAAGTGGGCTTGAATGTACATCCTTTTGCCTTTGTCTCCTGAGTGCTGGGATTAGAGGTGTGTGTGTGTGTGTGTGTGTGTGTGTGTGTGCGTGTGTGTGTGTAGCGCTCTAATCTGGTGTGGGTCCTATACAACCTTTGGACATTGTCAGATGCTGTCATCCATAAAGTTCACAGTCAATCCTGTGTGAATGAATTACCAAAAGCCTTCACACACACACACACACACACACACACACACACACACATACACACACACACACTTCTCAATGTTTCAAGTAGTTTATGATTGTGTTGGGCTGCATGCATCCCAGTGACTTGGGCTGGACACGCTAGATATTATTACTCAGTCATGGGGCCGAGAGTCAGCCACGATCCTAGATCAGATCTTGGACTAGAAAGAATAACTGCTAAGAAGTGCAGTTTGGGGACATTTGGGTGTGCATATGAATTATCAGATGCCATCAGCCGAAGAGGTAATGTTAAATGTGTTCATACTGGGGCTGGAGAGACTCAGCCATTTAGAGCACTGGCTGGTCTTGCAGAAGACTTGAGTTTGGTTCCCAGCACCCACATTGTGGCTAACAACCATCCCTAACTCAGGTTCCGGGGCTCTGAGGCCCTGTTCTGGCCTCTGTGGGCATTGCCTGAACATGGTATACTTACATACATGCAGGCATTACACTCATAATACATTTTTAAATTTTAAAAAAGACTTGTTTGTGTTGAGACTTGTGCAGGGTTGATCTGAGGCTTAGTCTGGAGGGAGAGCTTAGGGATGAGGAGCTGCGAGGGACCAGCACAGCAGCGTGATCTCCAGACACACCACCGGACATGAAGGGGAAGAGAGACGTGGGCAGACTCGGAGCACACTTCAAAGTTTCTCATTGGCTTAAAATGTTTTAAAAGGGGCTGGAGAGATAGCTCAGTGGTTAAGAACACTGGGTGCTCTTGCAGAGGACTTGGGTTTGAATCCCAACACCCACATAGCAGCTAACAGCTGTCTATAATTCCAGTTCCAGGGGATTCAGTGCCCTCTTCTGACCTCCACAGGCATTGTACAACATGGGCGCACTTACATACATGCAGGCAATATACTCATACACATAAAATAAAAATAATAAATAAAATATTTTTTTAATGTTTAAAGAAAACCAAAATAAGCAAATAGCGGCACGTGGAGCAGGCCTGGGCTCAGGTATGCATCCCAGCTGAGGCAGGAGGCTCATGGGCCAGGCTGGGCAGCTGAATGAGATGCTGTCAACGTAATGTGAAAAGAGGACTAGGGATGTAGCTCAGTGGTAGATCACTCTCCCAGCATTCCAAAGGCCCTGAGTTTAATTGCTAGCGCCCAAACAGTAGCAATAACAACAGCAACAGTAACAGCAACAAACAAGACCATAGCCAGCCCCTGCCCTTCAAACCCTCAATCTCAACACAGACCACACACTACTTACTTCATATTGATCTCCAGGACAGAGGCGAGCAAAGCCAGCCAGACCTGTAGGCAAGTAATCGGGCTGTTAGGTACAGAACACGTCACCCTTCTTAGAGGCCCTGACTGTTATCTGAGTTTTAAACCACATTTTGGGACCAATTTTGGATAACTTAAAAATTTTTATTATTTTTATTTTTTTGTATATGAGTGTAATGCCTGCATGAGCATCACGGTAAGCAGTGGTTTTCTGTTTTGGTGGATTGTTGTTCTAGTATGTCTTCCACTGCTGTGACAAAACACTCTGACCAACACCAACTTGGGGAGGAAAGGGTTTATTCAGCTTACATCTCCTGGGTCACAGTTCATCACTTAGGGAGCCCAAGGCAGGAACTCAGGGCAGGAACCTGGAGGCAGGAGCTGAAGCGCAGGCCATGGAGGAATGCTGTTCACTGGCTTGCTCCCCTGGCTCATGCCCAGCCTGCCTTCTTATACGGTACACAACAACCTGCCCAGGGTGGCACCACTCATTGTGGGCTGGGCCCT
>VZQC01013657.1:198856-267060 GCA_009823505.1 Rhizomys pruinosus | reverse complement strand
CCCCCCCCCCCCCCCAGAGCTCATGCATTCTGGCAGGATTCTTTGAACTCTGGCCTAAAGCCTAGCTGGTACTTCTGCAGCTGGAAAAGATGGCTGTCTTCTCAGTAGTTTGGTGACAACTACTGCATCATCTAAGAGGTTTTCACCATGGCCCTGGGTTCCCTCTGAAGTATGTGTGTGTGTGTGAGACCAGGAGGGTTGGGTCTTTTGTATTCATATGTCTTCTCCTGTCTTTAAATTTTATTATTTATTATTTTTTTATGTGCACGATGTGCATGAGTGTATGTATGTCAGTGCATCTGTGTCATGCAATGCCTGTAGAGGTCAGAAGAGGGCATCAGATCCGCTGGAACTGGAGTTATGGATGGTTGTCAGCCACCACGTGGGTGCTGGGAACTGAACCCAGGTCCTCTGCAGGAGCAAGAGCAGGTGGTTACCCTTAACTGCTGAGCCGGTTCTCCAGTCCCTTATTTTTTAATTTTATGTGTATAGGTGTTTCGCCTGCATGTATATAAGTGCACCCATGTCATGTGGGTATTGGATCTCCTGGAACTGGAGTTACAGATAGGGGTTAGGCACCAGGAACTGAACCCAGTCTTCTACAAGAGGGGCCAGTGCTCTTAACTGCTGAGCTGTTTTTCCAGCCCTTTCTTTTAGATCTTTGATTTGTGCCCACATTGCTGATGGAACGGCTCTTCCACAGTCTGGACAGAGGGCAGGGTGCTGCCTCGGTGTCTGAATGTGCTGCCCTGCTGTCTCAGGTTTGAGCACGTGTGGCACTGTTTGGGGAGCTGGGGAATCTTTAAGAGTCAGGTCTTGCTGGAAGAAGAGTGGCCTTGAGGTTTAGAGCCTGCTTCCAACCCTCTCTGTTTCCTAGTCCGCCTAGAACTGAACAAGCCCCTTCCACCTCGGGGGACTGTATCCTTTCAAACTTTGGGGCACAATAGTTCCCTTAAGCTACTTCTTGCAGGATAGAGGATGTACACAGCCCACGGAGCATGTTCCAGATCTGAGATAACCAGTTTGGGTTTGATATAGGGGACCCCTGGGATAACCGTTGGGGAGAAGTGCAGGGAAAGCTCTGCTCCACACCTAAGCCCGATACCCCACTGCTGACATCCACGTCTCCCATCAGCCAGTGCCCGCCCCTCAGCCAGTTGTCACTCAACCCCACATTCTATTCCAGGAATCCCAAATGGAGAGAGAAGTACACGCCACCTTGTCCTGGCCGCAGTATGTCCCGTACACTGCAGACTTCCTCAATCATACTCCCCACCCCGATACCTCCCCATGCTGCTTCTGCGAATCTCTCACCTGCCCAGTGCTTACTGCTGTTCCCTCTAACGGTGCCCTACAGGAACGCGCACTGGCTCAGGCTGGGCCGGTGCTCCCCAGCATTTTTTTTTTTTTTTTTTTTTTTTTGGTCTTTTCGAGACAGGGTCTCCCTGTAGCCCCAGCTGTCCTGGAACTCGCTCTGTAGACCAGGCTGGCCTTGAACTCACAAAGATCTGCCTGCCTCTGCCTCCCGAGTGCTAGGATTAAAGGCATGCGCCACCAGGCCCCGCCCAGCATTCTCCTTTTTAACCAGCTAACTACCTTCCCTGTGTTTAGTGAGACCTGAGATCTCTGACCCCAAATGCCTTCACAATGTTTCCCTCACCAGGACCATGTGTGTCCCCCCCCTTCTTTCTTTCTTTGGTGCAACAGCACCCCCAGCCTCTGTGGGAACACTACCAGCTCTGGGTTTTGTATGCCCATCGTCATACCCCCCCCCACACACATTTATCTCTATGAAAAGGAAGAAGAGGCCTAGATACTGTGCCCAGACTGCAAGAAGAGGGAGCTGTTCATCCCTGTCTTGGTCAGGATTGGCCTCATCCTCTCCACCAGCACAGCAGGGACGGTTGGAGGAGCCCTTGCAAAGGCCTACTATGTGGAAACCGACTTTCAGGACAGGCTTGATCAGGCCACGGCTTCCACCAACAGCCCTGAGTCACTCCAAAGGCAGATAACTTCGCTGGCTGGAGGGTGCTACAGTCAGCAAGCCCTGGAGCTCTTAACTGCAGCACGCAGAGAAACCAGCTCGTTCTTGGGGGGAGGGGTGTTGCTTTTATGCCAATGAGTCTGGGGTAGTGGAACAGAATGTAAAAGCCCTTAAGGACCTCTGAAAAGAACTTGGGGTCTGATATTCTCCCCAATCATCTGTCTCCTGGTTCTCCAACCCCTTAACCACCTGGATGCTCCCTTTCATAGGACCCCTTGTCACCTTAGGGGTGCTCTTAGTAATTGCCCCCTATGTTATCCAGTTCGTTAAAGGCTGAATTAACAAGCTTGCTGAGGTGGCGGGCAAGAGCGTCCTGGTGCAGTACCAGGCCCTCCCCCTCCTTCAAGAATATGATGACACTTCCCCATTTTAAAAACAAAGGGGGAGCTATGGGGCCGGGTGACTCCATCATGGCTGAGCATAAGAGAGCTGGGTTCTACCCCGACAACCTAGAAGGCTGCAGTCTGTCTGCACCTCCTTCTCTATTCCACCTCCGCTCAGGCTTTGGTAGTCTGGTCACGTGACTGGTCTACTTGCTCGCCTATGCCACTGAGGATGCACTCCTTCGAGGTCCACCCTCTCCTGTAGAGCCAGGCCAGGGTCCATGCACCAGGAGGCAGAGGCAGAGGCAGGTGAACATAGCCCAGCAAAGCTGGCCCCACGGTCCTTGTCAGTATCACCCAGCCACCCTCCCTCCCCACCGCACAGTGGTTAGTTGTGGGGTGGAAGAAAAGGGAAGTGCAGGAGGGTGTGTCGGGAGGAAGTTAGGGGTCGCCAGATCTGAGAATGTGATACAATTGGTTGTTTTTGGAGGGGTGGGATGGGGTGTGTTTTCATCAGTAACAGACAGGCAGCGGCAGATCTAGGATGTCTTGACGGCCTAGGAGGTCTTCTTGGTCCCTTTCTGTGGGGAGAGGAGGATTTCCACCTGGGTGAACCCCCCCCCCCCCAAGGCTTCACAAATGTGGTTTGAGTTTCTGTGTTATATTAGAGGCAGAGGTGACAGAAGTTGGGCTCAGGGCAATCAGAAAGCAGTTGAGGACAAAGCAAGAGAGAAGCTGACAGACAGCAGAGCAGAAGTTCCAGCAGGCCACTGCCTGGAAGGCCATGGCACCTTGCACTGCTCTCGGCAGGTGGCCAGGACATCCCTACCCATGGTGGGTCTCACTATCATCCCCTCACTGACCACAGGCTCTGAGGTCTGAATCAGTGGCCAGGCAGGTAGTTCCTTCCTCTGCCAAGCTTTTGGGTGCCTGTGTGTTGGGGTAAAGGAGAGTGCATCTGCCCACTCCCAACGACCATCCTCTCAACTGTTAACTTCCTCATGATCAACTTGCTTGAAGTAAGAAATGTTAGAAGGCTGGGTTTGGTGGTACACACTCAGGATCCAGCACTTGGGAGGTAGAGGTAAGAGGATCAAGAGTTTGGGCCTAGCTTCTGCTACACAGGGAGTTCAAGGCCAGCTTGGATTATATGAGACACTAACAAACTAATGAATGAATGAATGAACGAAAGAAAGAAAGAAAGAAAGAAAGAAAGAAAGAAAGAAAGAAAGAAAGAAAAGAAGGAAGGAAGGAGGGAAGGAGGGAAGGAGGGAGGGAGCATCTTGCCTTGGCCTACTCCTTTGTGAGGGTGCTTCCAGGGAATAGTAACTGAGAGGGTAAGGCCCACCCTGACTGTGAGTGGCCACTTTCTGTGGGCTGGAGTCCCTGGACTCCTAACAAAGGTTTGTAAACTCCAGTTCTAGGGAAACCCAGTACCCTCTTCTGACGTCTGGGGGCATTGCACAATATGGGTGCACTTAAATAGATGCAGGGAATACACTCTTACACGCAAAATAAAAATAATAAAATATAAAACATGGATCTAACAGCAGTGAACATAAAAAATTAGGACATGAGCAATTACTCCTTGTAGAACAGTAACTGTGCTAGTTTGCATGACCGGGTACATGGGCAGGCCTTGTGAAACAGTGACAGGTAAGCTCATGCTGCCTGACAGGAGACATAGGCAGTCCTTGTGTAAGAATGACAGGTGACCTCACTCTCTGTGTATTAGCCTGCATGGAACCAGGCTGCTAACAGAATCATCCTGAAAATTTAAAGAATCCTCTAGGCCCCCTGGCTTTCCAGATTTTGACCTACTGAGAGGGACGGTGGCCCTGGAGCAGTTCTGAACTGTCACCTCAGGTGGAGACCCAAGTGGACCTAAGAAGTTGGAAAGGTCTGGATCCCCTATCAGGTCCCTAGGAGGAGATGGAACTTTGGGAAGCTGGGTGTCAGGGTTGTCTTGGTTCAAGGTATACCCATTCAGAGGATTTGCACTGAGGAATCTCCTTCCTGTTAGATGATCGTTTGAAAGGGAAGCTCTCTTTCTGAGCTCCATGTAAAGGGAGCCTGATTAAATCCCTTTTAGCAATCCAGGAATCAAGCTGATAACAACAAACAAACAAACAAACAAACAAACAGCCTCATGAACCCCAGCCCTCTGGGCTGCTTCAAATGAGCCAGAACCTGGGAGAGAAGAGGACTGGCTATGACAGCCACTTGTTCCACAGCCAACCTGGCCACTTGGAACACTTCATGGTAAGTGACCATAGCTGGGTGGAGCTCCACTTCTGAAAACAGTCTCTGTGTTTTGCTGAAGATGCTGTAGTCTAAATCAGGCTTTGAGATTAGAACTATCAGGACTAAGCATCACAGACACACAGTTTTCCCTGGGTTTACAAAAACACAGGGTAAAGGAAACTGAAACAATTTAAATGACAGTAAGCCAGGCGTGGGGATGCACAGGCCTGATCCCGGCACATGGCAGTCTTGCATTTGAGGTAAAATGTCTCAGAAATAAAAAGAAAATATTATAAATAGATAAATTGCAGTCCAAAGAAGCCAATAGACACGTCTAGAAGGCAGAAGAGGGGTTCATTTTAGATGAAAGGGAACCTACTTAACAACTAATTACAAATGATGGGCTGTGTGGGTCCTAATTAAACCAAAGCAACTGAAGGAAGCATTTTTGAGACAACTGGAGATATCTGCAAATGAACTAGGTTAATAACAAAGGCTTGTTAATTTTGTTAGATGCGATAAAAGATCGACAGGACAGGGTACTGCAGTTATATAAGATTTGGCCTTATTCTTTCAGAAATGCACAGCCAGGTTCACAGGGGAGACTGACAGGCTTGCGCCCCACCATGGGAAGGCTATCACTCCTCCAGAGACTTCTATTCATTAAAGGAAAACGAAGAAAACACATGAAGCAAATGTGGCGAAATCCTGCTAACCACTGACAAGGTGACAGATTTCAGAGGGTTCCTTGTACCGTTCTCTCCAGCCCTGTGAGCATCTGACACGGTCTCATAATAAATACCATTCTGAAGTGTGCCAGCAAGACTCAAGAAGATAAGCATCAATAAATTAACATGAGTGGGAACGCTGAGAGTGGGTGGGCCTATGTCTTTGCAAAGAAAATAAAAATAGCACGTGTTCTTGTGCAGCTCTGTGGAGATGGCGCCTGAACAGGGAAAAGATTACCTTTCATCTTGATGGAGAACTCGCCCAGCAGACTCTCCAACTCTGCTTCAATGGTACACATGTTCTGAAAAGAGCACAGGGGCTGGTGTTAGAGCATCACCCACACACAGCAGCTCAATACTGACAGCACGAGCAGGAGACTTCCACCTGCCTGGCCTCACTGAGTTCCACCAGAGCACAGGCTCGGACACGTAGGCTAAGCAAGCCGTCTGGGGCATAGGCCAGCTGGGGCTTAGACAAACAAATTAAACGATACCAAAAACAGCTGGATAAATCCGGAACATGGGATGTTCTATAAGAATAGACCTGGGGGGCTGGAGAGATGGCCTAGCAGTTAAGAGCACCAACTGCTCTTGCAGAGGACCTGGGTTCAATCCCCAGCACCCACATGGCGGCTGAGAACCGTCTTTAACTCCAGTTCCAGGGGAATCCAATACTTCCGCAGCATTGCACGACATGGGTGCACACACCTACATGCAGACAGTATACTCATACACATAAAAATAAGTAAAAAAATTAAAAAAAAATATTTTAGGGGCTGGAGAGATAGCCTAGTGGTTAAGAGCACCGACTGCTCTTGCAGAGGCCCCGGGTTCGATCCCCAGCACCCACATGGCGGCTAAGAGCCATCTGTAACTCCAATTCCAGGAGAACTCCAGTTCCAGGGGAATCTGAGACCCTCTTCTGACCTCTGTGGCATTGTACGACATGGGTGCACAAACCTACATGCAGACAGTACATTCATACACATACAAAAATAAATAAAATTTAAAAAAGAATAGACCTGGATTCCACAAAAAAGAAGTATTATGGGAAAAAAAATCAGCTGCACATGTTACGGAGGCAACTATAAGAGCATTATGCTCTGGGTTAAGCGGCCTGGGGCAGCATTCCACATACATGTGCTACAGCACCTTGCTATAGCATATGTATGCACCTTTTAACTGTTAACTTTAAAAAATTAAAGAAAGAAGCAGCCCAGCATGATGTGCTTGCAATCCCAGCCCCTGGAGAGGCAGAGAGAGGCCCGTCCTGGGGCCTGCGGGCACAGCCCCCTCCAGGCCAGAGGGAGACTGTGTCAGATAAAACAAAGAAAAAACCCAACAAAATGGTGGATGCTACCCAGGGAATAACTCTCTGGCCTGTACTGTGTACCTCTGTATCTCCCCACACACATGCACCTGCATACACATGAACATGCATACACACATACACATATGCATGCAAATTTGGAGTAAGAGGAGAACAGGGACTCAATTTTGCTCAAGTGAATCCGACTTCCTAATGTGATGTCACACTCCCCCAAAACGATCCCCTGGGTCTTGGGGGTCCCCTCCTCCCTACAGTGTTGAAGGACAGGGGCAGAAGGAACAGCTCTCTGTATGTGGTGACCTAACCGACCTCGTCCTACCTCCCAGGTATGATGGTCTACCAAGAGCAGTTGGAGGTGGACATAAAGTCAGGCCCTCCCGGAGCACAGCGGGGGTCAGCCTGGGGAGCCTCCCTACCGTGCTAAGCAACAGTCTCTCTGTCAGCCTTGCCATGGTGGGGTGCAAGTTACCCCCACCGTGAAAGCAAGGCCACTTAGTAAGTAACTGGCACACAGAAGGCTCAGGAAACCTTAGGTAGGTTGTAGGTCAGAGGCCTGGAACTCACAGAGATCCACCTGCCTCTGCCTCCCAAGTGCTGAGATTAAAGGCGTGTGCCACCATGCCTGGCTGCTTTTTTATTTTTAAAATTTATTTTTATTTCTATGTGTGTGTTTTGCCTACTTGTGTATAAGTGCACCATGTGCATGTAATGCCCATTAAGGCCAGAAGAGGGCGTTGGAGCCCCCTGGAACTGGAGTTATGGATGACTGTTAGGGGTCATGTGGGTGCCAGGAACTGAACCCAGGTCCTCTGCAAGGGCAGCTGCTCTTAACCCCTGATCCATCTCTGCAGCTTGGAGGCTCTGTTTCTTACTGTGTCTGGGTTCTGCTCCATCCATACTCTTGTGGGCACGAAGATAAAGACACTGTCCTTGCCCTGGGAAGTTCTCATGGATTCAGAGAGCTTTACAGAGCTGGGGACAGTTCCTCAGGTCTGAGCTCTGAGCAGCTTGAAGGCATTGAGAACAAGTCTCCGCACTGTAAACAGTTTGTTTCCTCAGAGCCTCTGGACGCTGTAGGGGAAGAGATGCTAGAAATTCCAAGTGTGTTACCAGGCGTGTTGAGACTGCTACACCACTGTCTGCAGAACCTGGGAAGCCAGGTAAGCAGCTGCAGTCACCATGGTCCAACTCCTGTTGCCCTCACTCAGCCAAAAGTGCATGGATCCTTGACACGGGCAACTTCCCAGGAGCCTTCCTGCCATCATTCAGGGTTTTGAGGTTCCAAGAGCATCCCAAGACACCTTATGTCAAGAGGCCTGGATCTAACACTTCTCTAAAGCAGTGCTTTTCATTTCAGAAACTATATCACACGGTGCTGGATAGCTTTAGTGTCAACTTGACACACCTGGGTTGAGGGAACCTCAACCAGGGAATTGTGTCCATTGGACTGGCCTGTGGGCATGTCTGTGGAGTATTTTCTTGATTGTTGAACAATGTAGGAGGGCCCAGTCCACCATGGGTGGTTCCACCCTGGGCAGGTTGTTGTGTACCGTATAAGAGGGCAGGCTGGGCATGGGCCAGGGGAGCAAGCCAGTAAGCAGCATTCCTCCATGGCCTGTGCTTCGGCTCCTGCCTCCAGATTCCTGCCCTGAGTTCCTATGTTGGGCTCCTTCAGTGATGAACTGTGACCTGGCAGATATAAGACGAATAAACCCTTTCCTCCCCAAGTTGGTGTCGGTCAGAGTGTTTTGTCACAGCAATTGAAAGGAAGCTAGAACACACACCGTTGCTTGTATTTGTGCATAGAGCCTGGAGCCCTGTCCTAGGCTGGCCAGCAAACTCTAGTTTAGCATCTTCCTCTTGCCTTTCCCCACCCCCTTAGCCCCAGAGTCCCAGGCCTGTGGCCACGCCCAGCCTTTATGTGGGTGCTGGGGATCTGAACTCAAGCCTTCGTGTCTACAGAGCAAGCACTTTACTGACCGACCCATCTCCCCAACCCTTGTTTATTTTGAGACAAAGTCATGCTATGTAGCCCAGGCTGGCCTGGTACTCAGTATGCAGCCCAGGCTGGCCTCATAGTCACAGTGTTCCTTCTGCCTCAGCCTCTCAAGTGCCAGGATTAAGTGTGAGCCACCATGCCCAGATCATGCATCTGAAAACATTCTTATGAAAGGGTAATTTAGGGAAAGAAGGGCCATGAAAACAGAAAGACTTGGTCCAAGCTCTGAAAAGCTCTCTGAATCCATGAGAACTTCCTAGGGCAAGGACAGTGCCTTATCTTCGTGCCCACAAGAGTATGGAGCAGAGCCTAGATACAGTAAGAAAAAGAGCCTCCAAGCTACAGAGATGGATCAGGGGTTAAGAGCAGCTGCCCTTGCAGAGGACCTGGGTTCAGTTCCTGGTGTATCTCTGTGAATTCAAAGCCACCTGGGGCTACAAGGTGACCCTGTCTCAAAAAAGAAAAAGAGAGAGAGAGAGAGAGAGAGAGAGAGAGAGAGAGAGTTGGTTCAAACTAGGGACAGCCCTGTGGTGTGCACATGAAGGGACCCTAACAGACATGTGGCTCTGTGAGTTGTCCAGCAGACCCTGATCCAGCCATGACTTCATAGGTGACATCTGGACTCTGAATACTCTAGGGATGGCGAGAAGTGCAGCTTTAATAATTCAGCCAGTTTATCAGAGGCACACATTAGTGTTAGGTAATCGCTGGAGGAGGGAAGGCCTGAGCGGGCTCAGATGCTCAGGGACAGTTAGAAACCAGGAAGACACACTGTTCTTTTAAGATAAGAGCTTCTCTCTCAGTCTCTCTCTCTCTCTCTCTCTCTCTCTCTCTCTCTCTCTCTCTCTCTCTCTCTCTCTCTCTCAGCACAAACTGTAGGCAGGACGGATGCTGTTTTAATACCATGTCTGTTTAGCCATCTTAGGCACAGGCTCGGTTCTCTCCAGGGATAAAGCTAGATCCTGTACTGGGTATTTGCAAGTGCGTTTAAACACTGGAACGCAGGGCACCATGGCTGAGCTCAAACAATTTCACCATTGCCTTGCCCTTTTTTTTTTTTTTTGGCTTACGTCAGAGATTACGCTTCCTGCCTGCCAGATAACGCTCTACTGGGGTTCCCCGCCCTCTTTTTACTTCTTTGTTCAAATTTTGGGTGAGAGTCTCACTGATTTGGCAAGGCTGGCTTTGAACTCATTCTGTGAACCAAGCTGGCTTTGAACTTTCAATTCCCCACCTCCATGTCCCAAGCAGCTGGGATTACAGGCCTGTGCCACCAGGCCTGGCTGCATCTCTGTGTGTTTTCTGTGGAATGGGTTGTGTGTTACTGCTTGCCTCCTCTTGGGCAGTGACCGACAAACTGGATCAGGCCGGGTGGGGTCCAGCAATGGGGGGGGGGGGTGGCAGAGTACCTCTGTGTACTCCTTGTAGCTACGGTTGATTTCTGACAGACTCTCCCGGGCAGCCTTGCTGGCAGGAGACAACACAAATGCCTGCTTCATTTTGCTGGCACCGTCCTGGAGTCGTCGTTGGATACAATAGGCCTCATAGAGTTCGTCCACCTGCCGGAGCCAGAACAGGAGACAGATATGAACATCAGAGGTCACTGTCATGCCTTAGAGGTTGTGTTGTGCTTCTGGCTTCGACAAGCAGAGGCCTGCAGAAGTGTGAGTTTAGGCTAGTCACTTTTATTTTCAGTACCATGATCAGTTTTCTGTCTCGAAGCAGGTTTTCTGTAACCTTGTTTCCAAATTACACAAACTGAAAAGTTTTCTCTTTCATGGTTTCAAAGCTGGGGATAGAGGTACATGCCTAGAATCCCAGCACTTGGGAGCCTGAGGCAGGAGGAGTGTGAGTTTCAGGCCAGCCGGGACCACATGGTGAGGTCGTGCCTCAAGAAAAAGGGAGAGGAGGGAGGAAGGGAGAGGGCGTGACAGAGACTGTGACAGAGACAGAGATAAGTTTGTTGGTCCATGTTGAACTGTGGGATTAGACAATGAAGACAGGAGCCTTCTGTACGTGGAACAAACATGGAAAGAGGTTCTGGCTTTACACCAGAGAGAAAATTTTGTTCTACACAAAGCTATTATCACTTTACAAAGCATTGTCAAAGGTGGTATCTACACATCTGGAGTCTGCATTTTATTTGCATGTGTGTGTGTGTGTGTGTGTGTGTGTGTGTGTGTGTGCGCGTGCGCGGTGCTAAGAATGGAGTTTCAGGTGGGGTCAGTTTGGCTGAGTGCCTAACCACACTTGCACACATCCCCCAGGCTGCGAGCTCTCCAGGAGGTGCGAGGCATGTTCATGCCATAGGGAGTGGTTAATTATGTTGGCAGAACTGAAGGAGAACCCAAACTGTGCCAGGTTATCTCCACCCCCCAGCTGCTGGAAGCCTTCATTTTAATCAGCTCAGGACCAGGACACTCTGGGCAGAGGTATATTGATCAGTATTGAGACCTGAAAAACAGGCAGAGATAATAGGAACATCAATTACCTTACTAATGTGAAACTCCAGGCGTCTCATGTATCGTTCAATCGTTTTAATTTGCTGGAATTAAAAGAAGCAGCTTGAAAAAACTTCAACCACTACAGTTCAATTGACTTAGACTTCAGAATATTTTTGTTAGGTCACTATTTTGGAATTGTTCGAATGCTAATCTGGAAAATATTTTTCAAGACATTGAAGATTCTGAGAGAATGAGGTTGAGTTAATGACAGTCACCTCGCATAACAGCAAAGAGACCAATCCATTTGATTTCTGGCAGGACAGTATTATTTGCACTATATTTAAATTTCTTCATAATATATTTTGTGTTTTCTAAAATGAGCTTTTAAAAATTTATTTGTTGTCGGGTGTGGTGGTGCATGTCTTTAATCCCAGCACTTGGGAAGCAGAGGCATATAGGTCTCTGTGAAATTGAGGCCAGCCTGGTCTACACAGTGAGTACCAGGCCAGCTGGGGCTACAGGGAGAACCTGTCTCAAAAAGAACACAGCCCAAAAATTTTACATTAAGAACTAAACTTAACTGAATCCTTTCTGATGACACATAGTGGCTGTGGTATCAGAGCTGACGAAACAGGAAAGCTAGGGTCCCCGAAGGCCAGCTTTGAACTCCTTGCTGGTCATCCAGAGCAAGGCCACCAGCCCGGTTTCCCAGAGAGCCGGATGCCGTGTGGATTCTCAGACTGATGCTCATTCATTGTTCTCATGGGACAAAGGATGCACTGTTTGTTCCAGGATGAGCTAATGATCCATTGTCTGGGATTTTACTGTCCCAAGACGGTTTCTCAGGGACACCTACTCAAGGATGCAGGGTTTAATCTTTCAGAACAGTGGCCTACCTTGTCCAGTTCATACAGTACACCCTGAAATAGAAAGAACAGACTGGGTCATAACACTCTTCCTCAGAACTGTGCACACACTTCCATGTTGTCTTTGAAATCATCACCAGCCCCACAAAGTTCTGCTAGATTTTTTTTGATATTTATTTATTTATTTATTTATTTATTTATTTATTTATTTATTTATTTATTTATTTATTTATTTTGAGTCAGGGCCTCCCTATAGCCCCAGCTGGCCTGGAACTCACTCTGTAGACCAGGCTGGCCTTGAACTCACAGAGATCCGCCTGCCTCTGCCTCTGCCTCCCAAGTGCTAGGATTAAAGGCATGTGCCACCACGCCCAGCTTAAAGACTGTTCTTAGCCATCATGTGGGTGCTGGGAATCGAATCCGGGTCCTTTGCAATAGCAGTTGGTGCTCTTAACCACTGAGCCATCTCTCCAGCCCCCGATATATGTATTTTTTTTTTTTTAATACTTTGCTAGGCCTCGTTGCACAGGACTATATCCCAGCCTGGGCTATAACAAAGAACAGTTTACTGGGCCTTATAATGCAGGCCCAGTGACTTAGGAGTCAGGGGATCACAAGTCTGGGGCTAACCTGGGATAGAGAGAGAGGCAAGGCCAGCCTGGGAAGCTTAGTGAGATCTTGAATCAAAATAAAAAGCAAAATGATAGCTGGGGTTTTCATTTCATTCAGCAGTAGAGTGCTTTCCTATGATGTGGGAAGCCTTTGGATCATCCCTAATACTTCACCCCCCCCACCCCCACCCCCCATCTCCCCACCCTCAGAGCAAACAAAAATTCTTGACTTACTGTTCATCCAAAAATGGTAGTTAAAAGCTTATTTATTTGTTTATTTGTTTATTTATTTATTTATTTATTTATTATTTTAATGCCTGGGGATGTGTACGCTGGGCCATGCATGTAGAGGATGGAGGACAACGTGGGGGAGTCACTCCTCTCCTTCCACCACGGTGGGTTGTTAGGTCAGCACGGGCCAACAACTGAGAAGTATAACCGATGGTAAGGAAAGGCCGAATCAGTCTGAATTAAAAGGTCTATAAAGGTAGGCATTTATTCCAGGAAATGCAGCCTCTCTCTCTCTGAGGAATCCATGGCCACCAGCCATCCTGAGGGCCATGGAAAGTGCGCTTCTGGGAAGCGGGGAGACCCTTTTATGGGGGGGGGAGATGGTAACCTATTGGAATCTGGCCAATTAAACCAGGCCAGGGGCTCAGATCTGGAGGTGGGTCTCAGGTCCAGAGGTCTTATGGGAATCTGGCCTGGTCGGAAAAGAAAGGAGGGTCTTCCTGGTCTATGCCATCTTGGCTTTGCCCCCACCCAACCTAACAGGTTCCAGGGATCAACTTAGGTTGACAGGTTTGGTGGCAAGCACCCTTACCTGCACAGCCGTCTCCACTCAAGAAGAGTTCTGGAGAGGAGCGATGCTTATCACAATTTGGTGCTCATTTCCCAGAATGCCATGGGATAACTGATACTCTGTGGCCACATCTGAAGGGCTTGTACGGGGCACTGGGCTCTGGGGGAAGCCCACCTATCTGTTCACCGCTATTCTCCAAGAGGAAATTTTTGGTGGCATTGTGGACGGTGACCGGCACCCACCGCTCCTAAGGCCACACCACTGGGAAGTTCCAACAACACCACATAAAACCATTGAATTTTGATTCTCAGTGGAATCTGTAACTTCAGTGTCTTTGCAAACCACCAACAGCAAAACCTGAAGTGGTGGCGTACACTTGTAATTCCAGCATCAGGGAGGTAGAGGCAGGGAGCCAGGAGTCGAGGCCACAGGAGTCGAGGCCATCGGAGGCTACTGAGATTCTGTCTCAAAACCCAAGATGAATAAATGAATGAATGAATGAATGAATGAATAAATAAATAAGTAAAGAAGCCCCAGCAAAACATATCTTAGTCTATCTCCTTAAACAGTAAACAATAAACCTATATTCCCAGGTAGCCACGGAGTCTACGGAGACTCTTCTGGGTGGACTGCTACCTTAAAATGTTAGGACATAATGAATAGCACTTTGATTTGAACAGAATCACCTAAAATGGTTGAAACATTAGAAATAGCTCTTCTGGGCTGGAGAGATGGCTCAGTGATCAAGAGCACCAGCTGCTCTAGCGGAAGACTCAGGTTCGGTTCCCAGCACCCACGTGGCGGCTCACAACCAACTGTAACTCCAGTTCCTGGGAAATCCTACACCCTCTTCTGACTTCTGAGGGCGTTGTATGATGACACAGGTATATATATATATATATATATATTATATTATACAGTTAATACCCTCATACGCATTATAAATCAAAGATTATTAGCATAAATATTAAAAAAGTAGCTCTCCCAACATCCTTACAAATTCATCACAATAGAGGCCATTTAGCAACACAGCATGGATCCAAGTGGGACCCACGGGTGCCTTCACCCTGGCTTCTCAGGGCCTTCTGAGCCTCCTTCCCTCCCTGTCCTCAGTGACCCATATTTAAGAATTAGATATAAAATACTAGTCCCCTCTCTGAATTCTGAAAGTAGTAAGGAGATGCTGGGATTTGCCAACACACCTTTCCTCGTATCACTAAACAGAGTTTTTGTAAAGCATCTTCGTTATATTTATCTACATAAACACGTGGAAAATACAGGTTAAGAATAAAGCATTTAAGCCGGGGCGTGGTGGCGCATGCCTTAATCCTAGTAGCACTTGAGCAGAGGCAGGCAGCTCTTGTGTAGTTCAAGGCCAACCTGGTATACAGAGTGAGTTTCCAGGACAGCTGGGACCTACAGGGAGACCCTGTCTCGAAAAGAGAAAAAAAAAAAGAATAAAGCATTTAGAAGAAAATTGTGGGGTGGGTGGGGGGTTGGAGGTGACATGGGACAATGACAACACCTACCAGGCGAGAGTTCCTTTTCATGTCTTTTAACTGAGCTGTCAGTTTGTCCAGCTCTGTCTGGTGAAACTCCAAGTACTCACTGTAAAACAAGACACTGTGGTGAGCTCTCACTGTGTGGAGGTGTCTGGGCAGCTTCTGATTTTCCCCTTCTGAACAGGGGTTAAGAACGGCAGACTTGCCGGGCATGGTGGCACACGCTTTTAAATTCTAGCACTTGGGAGGCAGAGGCCGGTGGATCTCTGTGAAGTTCCAAGGGGGCCAGCCTGGTCTTACAAAGCGAGTTCAAAGCCAGCTGGGCCTACAGGGAGACCCTGGTCTCGAAAAGACCAAAAAAAAAAAAAAAAAAAAAAAGAATGGCAGACTTATCTGCGTGCTAACTCACATGTGTAACCTCAGTACTTAGGGGGCTCAAGCGGGGTTGTTGTACATTCTAAGCCAGCCTGGGCTACATAGTAGGTCTCAGACTAGCCTAGGCTACAGAGTGAGATCCTGTGTCCTCTTTCTTCTCCCAAAAGAAAGAATCAAAACTGCTCAGCGACTAGGAGGAGGTGCTGTAGTTTTCCATTCATTTTGAATGTGGTAACAGTTGCATCTGACACGGTCTAGTTTGAAAATCAAACCAAACCAAACCCTTGTGAGGCTGAAGATCCAAAAACTGGGAGAGAAGAGTTGGAAAGCGCACGGTCCTGTTGTTAAACCAGCATGGCTGTAGATGTCTCACCAAATGCTGGGAAAGCTTTCTTTGGGCAAAGCGCCCTTGTTATATACTCAGGAAGGTTTCAGAGTCCTTTACAACATGTTTGAATATATGTACATATGTATGTATGCATGTATATACATATGTATGTAAGATGAGGCAGGGGGTCACACCATGTAGCCCAGGCTGGCTTTGAACTTGTAGCCATACTCCTGCCTCAGCCTCCCTCACCACACCTGGCTCAGAAGATTCTTCAGCAATCTCTAGTGTGGCTCTGGCTGTCTGCTGTGTAACGGAAGGCCAGCACTGCAGGGTTGTCTATAAACATAGGACTGTGTGGGTTCCTGTCAGTGCTGAAGAACCCAGCCCATTTCACACCTTAACAGCGTCCTCAGTGACAGGCAATGACAGCCCCAGAAGGACATACCCAGCGGGTTGCTGGTCACTTCCCAAATGCCCGCACTTGGCAGGAGGCGGCAGGAAGATTGGGATTTCGAGTTCGTCTTTGGCTACAGTGAGTTAAGGCCAGCCTGAGCTACAAGAGACCCTGCCTCGATAAAAGGAGAACCAAGTCAAAACAAAGAACAGAACATAAATAGCCATTTCAGAAAAGGATTCCCTAGGACTTGCTTTCCTCTGACCCTCAGGTGATTCTAGAAAGATCTCTCCTCCCACAAAGTACACGGTCAAGTCCAGCGTTCTTACTCAAGTCCGTTTTTCAAGGCCCTGTAGACTTCTTCTACTCTCTTCGGCTGAGGCTCTTTGGGAGTGCTGTTGGTTTTGTGTCCTAAATTGTGTATTTTCTTCAGCTTGGCTGGAGGCTTCTTGAGAGCAGAGGCATTTTCAATGAAGGAGTTACACCTGGTGGGGAGAGAAGAAACCGAGCCTCAGGCATCGTGGGTGGGGGGACCCGCAGGAGAAGCCGTCTAAACCATCTCCTTCCATCCTAGTGTCTCCGAGGTAATGCCCCTACAGATCCAAGCTGGCCTGAGTTTCTGGGTGTCAGCTTTGTAAACTGCTAACACCTGGAAGCCTGCTAACCGGGGTAGCTGACCCGGGCATAGACTGGCTTCACATCCTTCGAATTCTAAGGGTGCTCCTGAGCTCCACCTCACAGAAAAAGCCTTGGATGAATGGTTCCGGGTAGAAATAAAGAAGAGGTGGACAGATATGACCCTGCTGAAAAACAAGTGCAGCATGTAACGTCAGGTGCAGACACACCACATCCCTGTAGGATGTGACACATTTTTGGGTAAAGTGTAAAAAACATGAAAGCAGCTAGTTTTTTTTTTTTTTGAGACAGGGTCTCCCTGTAGCCCCAGCTGGCCTGGAACTCACAGAGATCCACCTGCCTCTGCCTCCCAAGTGCTAGAATTAAAGGCATGCGCCACCAAGCCCGGCTTACAGATGGTTCTTAGCCATCACGTGGGTACTGGGAATCGAACCCAGATCCTCTGCAAGAGCAGTAGGTGCTCATAACCGCTGAGCCATCTCTCCAGCCAAAAGCATTTTTAGGCATTAAACAAAAACACAGGTAACTGCACTGAGCAATGTCCAAAAAATGTTATTTATTTATTTTTATTTAATTGTAAGTGTGTGTGTGTGTGTGTGTGATGAGTGTGGAAGGTAGAGGTTACTTTGAGTGTCTTATTCTCGACTTTATTTTAATTTAATTTATTTTTAAAAATATTTTATTTATTATTATTTTATTTTATGTGTATGAGTGTATTGCCTGCGTGTACGTAAGTGCACCATGTCGTGGAATGCCTGTGGAGGTCAGGAACTGGAGTTAAGGATGGTTGTAAGCCATCATGTGAGTGCTGGGAACTGAACCCAGGTCCTCTGGAAGAGCAGCCAGGGCTTTCAACCGCTGAGCTCTCTCCAGCCCTCCGCTTTGTTTATTGAGATAGAGTCTCTGCACTGCACCCCTGCTTTGCCTGGGCTGACCGGCCAGCAAGCTCTGGGGGTTTGCATGTCTCTGCGCCCACTAGTTTTGGAGTTACAGGCGCTCGCTGTCACACCCGGCTTTTAGGAGGGCACTGGGCCTTCATTTTACACAGCCACCCCTCCCTCCATGGAGCCCTTTCCCCAGCTGTAAAGGATTATCTTTATAAGACGATGTCCAGGTACAAGTACATTCAACATTTCTCCTAACGGCAGGAATGTAGCTCACAGAGGTAAGACAGACCCAATACACCCACATGGCTCATTGGATGGGGAGACGTAAGACCCTGTGACGACTCAAGGGGGAGCCGCCACTTCCCGCTGCCAGCTGCACTTCTGCATCATTGCTGTGAGCACCAACAGGTCTGATGCAGGGCGAAGCATGGACCCTTGGAGAGGAAGTGCTTCATCATGTCAGGAAAAACCGAAGATGAATTTTCTTGCCTGATTACTATCCGTGCTTCCTTGATTGGAGACACAGGAGATTCCAGGGGAACTAGAGCCAGATTTCACAACGTCTGTGTGACCCACCCCAGCCTCCTGCAAAGCAGAGTCTTTACTGTGTGATTTCATAGCAAGCACTGTCCCCAACAGGAAGGTGCTTAGAAGGTGGAGGGGTGGGGAAGGGAGGAGGAGGGGGCAGGGAGGAGGAGGGGGGCAGGGAGGAGGGGGCAGGGAGGACTGAGGCAGGGAGGAGTGAGGCCTGAGGCAGGGAGGAGTGAGGCCGCGGGTCCAGCCAATCAGATGGCTGGTTTATCCTAAATCTCCAGACATTTTTGCAGACGGTGGTGATAGACAAGACAGGGTAGAACTTAATTTGGGTGCATTATCTTTTCCATGAAAAACACGTGAAGCAGCACACGTGTGGGAGCACACATGTGCACCTTGGTGAGGTACACACGTGGACTGACCCTCTGCAGCAGCAGCAGCAGCAGCCTCCTCAGCTGCATCCCAGGAGAGAAGTACCCACACTTGCCTGGAACGCCGTTCCTGTAGGCCGCTGAAGCCGGCGAAGGACTGGCTGCGGATGATGCCGTTGGGCCCTCCGGGTGAGGACTGGGATCCCACCAGCATGATTTCTGGGAGTCTGGTCGGCAGTCCTGGAAGACAGGAAGATCACGGTGACTGCCAGGCAGTTTTACACAGAAACACTGAGCTTCAGAGCCTGACACAAGGGTTAGCGAGCCACCGGAGCCCTTTCTAAGGACACGCACCGCCTAGACTACCAAGACCAAAATGGGTAGAACACACAACACTACTGCCACTTTGGCTTCCTCTTTTTCGTATGTGTTATGTGGTGTGCATATGTGTTCATGTGTGTTTGCATGTGTGCAAGGGTGCACATCACATATGTGCACACACGTGAAGACTCAAGGTTGACATTGGGAGTCTTCCTTAATTACTGTCCACTTCATCCACTGAGGCACGGTTTCTGAATTGAACACAGAACTTGCCGACATGTCTGGTCTACCTAGCAGCTTGCTCCACGGACCCCTGGCATCAGCTTCTCAGTGCTGGAATTGTGGGCCATCGGCCACACCTGGCTGTGTTTATGGGGGCTCTTGGGATCCACACTTCCATCCTCATGCCTGCAAGCAAGAGCTTTGTTCATAGAAACATCTCCCTAACCAATGTAGGCTTCCTTCAGGAGTCTTTCCCTCCTCCCCGCCTCCCTCCTTTTTCCTTCCTTCCTTCCTTCCTTCCTTCCTTCCTTCCTTCCTTCCTTCCTTCCTTCTTCTTCCTCGCTTTCCCTCTTCTCCTTTCCGTCTTCCTTGCACTCCCTCCGCTCCCTTTTCCCATCTCTCTCTTCTTTTATCCTTTCTTTCTCTCATTTCTGAATCTTTGTCTTTCTCTTTTTCTATTGGGCTTTCCTTCTCATTTCTACTTCATTTCTTTCTCAGTCTCTCTCACTCTTCTCACTCTTTATCTCGTACTCATGGCTCGACATCTCGTCCTCCAGATGCTCAATCCTCCTCGAGGATTCAATAGGTTGTGCAGTGCATGCCATTCATCTTCTTCCTGGTTCTGATTCCGTGATGAGGAAGGCACAAAGATAAGGTACACATTTCAGTCTTTCATGGCTGCTGAACATCCTTTTTTCTCTTGTTTCTTTCTTTCTTTCTGTCTTCTTCCTTTCAGTCAACGAAGGTTCACTAAAGACAACTTTTGCAGTGGTTCAGCCCGTCCAGTAACAGGAACAACACAAATGGGCCACCGTCAAAGTCTCAGGTAGGTCTGACCTGAAATTCAAACCAGTCAGGCCTGTGGATAGAATTTTGCACCTAAGGCTGAAAAAACAAGATTTCTTTAAAGATGAACTTACTTCAACTCTTTCTTGCTTTCTCTCCTTAAGTATATTTTGGGAGATAAGATTGTGTCAGGGGACCTAAGATGGGCAGAGGGAGTGCTTACAAAAGAATCTATAATCTGGGTTAGATAAGTCAGGAGAGGGGCACAGAGGTCAGAGGGCGAGGATGGGGGTGGGATGGAGATGTCCTGGGGGTGGGATGGGGATGGGATGGGGATGTCCTAGGGGTGGGATGGGGAGCTCACAGCACTTACTTCAGTTGCTTGTTTGGCTTTGTGAAAAACACTTCATCTGGACAGAAGCCCAAGGTTAGTTCCCCAGTGGGACTGTCCTAGAACTGTTAGGCAGCCCTACCAAGTGCAGCCAGGTAGCCGCAAAGCACAAACCATTGCCTCAGCAGGTGATTTCAGTCCCGAGAGAGGTCAAGCTACAGGAATGGGTGACTGCACACTGGAGCCTCCCAAGTGGACCCACACCACAGCGACGTGCTTGAGAAGAACCACCCAGTGCCCTTTTATAACTCAAGGGAGAAAGAGAGAAAAGCTCACCATCAAAGCAGACTCTCTTCCACATTGCCACAGGGTTTAAAACCCCGTCCGTGGTCCAGGGGAGAGCAGGAGAGAGGAAGGCGAGGCTCTGGGATGTGGTTTCTTGCATGGGACAGGTGCTCACTCCCTGGGCTGCCAGTTGGGATGGGCAGCACGCTGGCTTTGCAGAAGATGGGATAAAATCTCAGACCTGCTGAAGGCTCAACTTCTGGGGACCCTCTAAGAATATTTTTTGAGGTAGGGTCTCTGTAGAACTAGCTGGCCCAGAACTCGCTGTGGAGACCAGGCTGGCCTTGATCTCACAGAGATCTACCTGCCTCTGCCTGCTGAGTTCTGGGATTAAAGGTATACGCCACCACACCCAGCTCATCTTTTAGAATTAAAAAAAATTTTTTTTAATTTTATTTATTTTTGTATGTGTATGAATGTACTGTCTGCATGCAGGTTTATGCACCCGTGTTGTGCAATGCCACGGAGGTCAGAAGAGAGTCTCGGATTCCCCTGGAACTGGAGTTCTCCTGGAATTGGACTTACAGAAGGTTCTTAGCCGCCATGTGGGTGCTGGGGATCGAACCTAGTCCTCTGCAAGAGCAGTGGGTGCTCTTAACTGCTTGGCTATCTCTCCAGCCCATAGAATTTTTAAAGCAATGAAGTAAAAGTAGGTAGTGGATAGTGTGCCTGTGACTAGGCACAAATAAAGCTCTCTTCTGTTACTCCACCCCAGCCCTAAGGCTTACGAACAGTCTCATCTGGATACTCCCATAAGTATAGTCTTGCTGGCCCTTAGGTTTCTGACTGTACTTCACTGAGGACACTTTCTTTCTTTGGGCTCCAAAGCCTGTCTTGCCATCCCTGTGTCCCATGCAAACATATCAGGAAGGTGGTGTATCTTATATTCTCTCTGGACTCAATGTCTTTTGCGTTTTTTTCAGTGCCGGGTATTGATCCTGGGTTCTGACACATGGTGGTCAAGGGTTCTGCCACAGAGCCACTCTCCTAGTCTTGTATCCAACAGTTCGCTAGCCAACACTCATCTTAAAGGTTAACAAATCTTATTAATCTTGTATCTTATTTTGTCCATGATCATCCAATAAGCTTAATGAAACAGACATTCTTTGATTAAAGAAAAAAAAAACCCCAAAGCTATTTATTTAACTGTCTTATTGTTTATACTTCCTAGAAATTATGTACATATATATGTATATATATATATTTTTTTTGTGGAGGTATATATAATCTCACTCTGTAACCCAGACTGGCCTAGAACTCACCAAATACCCTAGGTTAGCTTTGAATTCATACCAGTCTTCCTGCCTCAGCCTCCTAGGAGTTGAATTATTGTCAGAGTCCAGTAATTATGTAGTCCTGATTGGTCTGGAACCTGCTATGTAAAGCAAGGCTGGTCTTGAACTTGTGACAATCCTCTTGCCTATGCCTCCTGAGTGGTAGGATTATAGGTATGATGTAATTAGATTTTTTACCCCCCAAATTATTTTACCCCCCTAAATTATTAATTCATTGGATTAGTGGTTTAAATTGCAGATGTCTAGCTCTGAGCCTCAGGCATCCTATGATAATTAATAGGGGCTATGACTTGTTTATGTGGATTTTCTAAAGGTCCCCAGGAAATTTTGATGTTCATCAAAGTTTGGATGATATTACCTTAGAAGTTGTTTTTTTTTGTTGTTGTTGTTGTTTCTTTTTTGTCTTTTTTGAGACAGGGTCTCCCTGTAGCCCCAGCTGTCCTGGAATGGAACTCACTCTGTAGACCAGGCTGGCCTTGAACTCACAAAGATCCGCCTGCCTCTGCCTCCCAAGTGCTAGGATTAAAAGCGTGCGCCACCACGCCCAGCTACCTTAGAAGTTTTGATTACACAACCAGTTGCACTAATGACAGGACTGAAAACAAAAAAGAGAGAATGAGAGCAAAAGAACAATTGTCAAGTTGGGTAAAAATGCAAAATAATGTTATAATTTATTAAACTCAAATTTAACATTTTTGATTTATTTTATGTGGCAAAGTGTTTTGCTTGCATGCAAATGTGCCAAGTTTGTACAATGCCTACAGAGGCCAGGAAACAGCATTAGATATCCCCTAGAACTGGAGTTATTATTAGACACCATGTGGGTGCTGGGAACTGAACCAGGTCTTTTGCAAAAGTAGCCAGTCCTCTTAACTGCTGAGCCATCTTTAGGGTTAGGGTTAGGATTAGGGTTAGGCTTACGGTTAGGGTTAGGGTTAGGGTTAGGCTTAGGGTTAGGCTTCCATATGAATATAAGGATTTTTTTCCAAGTCTGTGAAGAAACTCATGGGGATTTTAATTGGGATTGCATTGAATCTGTATATTAATTTGGGTAGAATGGACATTTTTACTATATTAATTTTTCCAATTCATGAGCATGGGAGGTCTTTCCATCTTTTGATGTCTTCTTCAATCTTCTTCTTCAGGGGTTTGTAGAGGTCTTTGGTGTCTTTGGTTATGTTTTTTCCTAGATATTTTATTGTTTTTGAGGCTATTGTGAGTGGGAAGGTCTCCTTATATTCTTCTTCAGTTGCTTGTTGTTGGTGTAAAGAAAGGCTACTGATTTTCCTAGGTTAATTTTGTATCCTGCCACTTTACTGAAACTCTTAATCATTTCTAGAGTTTTCTGGTGGAGTTTTTAGCATCCCTTAGGTAAACTATCATATTATCTGCAAAAAGGGATAGCTTGACTTCCTCTTTTCCAATTAGTACTCCTTTAATTTCCCTTTCTTGCCTTATTGCCCTAGCAAGTGTTTCAAGCACTATATTGAAGAGGAGTGGTGACAGGGGGCAGCCTTGCCAGTTCTTGCCTTTAAGGGGAATGTTGGGAGCTGCGGAGTGCCACGCCTCAAAGATGGCGCCGGTTTCCGCTTTCCCTCGCCTTTTTAGTACTAATTCATCTTTGGATATACCCTATTTGCCCTTAGATGTAGGAATAGCCAGTATTAATAAAAATAGAAGTTTTGCATTAAGTGGTAGTCCATATTTTCTTAAGGTTAGAAATATTAGCGAAAATTCAAAATGTGTTCAGATGTATAATCAGATAGCGGCTTGGTCTGATTTGCCAGAGGATTCCTATGGACCCTGTCATTCTGCCAATGCCTCTTGGATTAGTGGATGGTGGCCAGCTAAGCATGGGTAAGAACAAGCACCCCACCAACCTAAATATGCTCCACATTGTTTGGGCATTAATTGGGGGAAATTCTGGCCTTGGCCTTAAATAACTTGTCCTCCAATGTTGCCCAGGCCCTGGACCCTCAGCTACATATCAACATCCTCCTGAAAGGAGGACTGATGATTGTTAATCAACACATTGATCTTGTCCAGGAAGAGATAGATATATTGTGGCAAATAGCACAATTAGGATGTGAATTTAAACATTCAGGCCTCTGCGTAACTAGTATTCAGTATAATAACTTTTCCCATGCTGCAAATCTATCTAAACAACTTTCTACTTATCTTCTAGGAAACTGGTCTGAGCAGTTTGAATGATTGGTGACCCAACTAAGAGTGGAAATAGTGCAGCGCGAGTGGGCCTGGACCTTGCCATCGGACTGCCATCCTGGATCTCAACAGCCATGAATCATCTCAAGGAATGGGTGGGGTTGGGATCCTTGGCATGCATAATGTTGTTCGTATCTTTCCTCTTCCTGTGGTGTCTTTGTAAAATGAGAGTATCTCGACAGCGGAACATGGCTTTACTAGCACAGGCTTTTGCTGCCATTGAAGATGGACATTCCCCACAAGCTTGGCTCTCAATTATGCAAAAATCTTAAAGGTCGTGTCGCCCCTGAATGTCTTCATGATCCTACTCAGAGACGGGCAACTTTCCTTCTACCTAAGGCATGGAACCCTCAGGGCGATGGGGTATCCTATGACGGGTTTAATGGAGGAATGATCCCAAGACAGGGGGGATTGTTGAATTCAGCCATCTGCGGCCTCGAGACCATGCTCTATTAAAACAAAAAGGGGGAACTGTTGGGAGCTGCAGAGTGCCACGCCTCAAAGATGGAGCCGGTTTCAGCCTCCCACCCCCACGGGGGTGAGCGCTCCATGCAGCAAACATGTCCTTATTTGGTTTGGCTTTGCTGAAGCCCTCTGTTCCACATAGAGATATCCTATCCTTGAGACCCACGTGGTGGAAGTCGATTGGTTGTGACATGCCTTATAGGTGGTGAACCAGGAAGGGACAGAGAGAGAGCAGATGTAAGGTTACCCGAATAAACTGCTTGAGGAAGATCGCTCTCGTGTCGTGTCTTCTTTCGCTGGACGAACGGGGACGCGACAGGGGAATACTTCTAATTTTTCTCCATTTAGGATGATGTTGGCTGTGGGTTTTTTGTATATGGCTTTGAGGAATGATCCCTCCAGTTTAATTCCCTCTAGACCTTTAAGCATGAAGGGTTGCTGGATTTTGTCAAAGGCTTTTTCTATGTCAATTGAGATGACCATGTGTTTTTTTTTGTCTTTCAGTCCATTTATGTGTTTTATGATATTTATTGATTTACATATGTTGAACCATCCCTGCATCTCTGGTATGAATCCAAGTTGGTCATGATGGATGATCTTTTTGATGTGGTCTGTATGTGGTTTGCAAGTATTTGTCCCCAGTACAATTTTTTTAAATGTTATTTTTTTATTATGTTCCTTTTTTTTTTTTTTTTTTTTTTTGAGGAAGGGAATTGCTGTCTGCTCAGGTTAGCCAGAACTCTCTATGTGGCCCAGGCTGGACTCACCCTCCTGAGTGCTGGGATTATAGCACACCACACATGGTTCATTCTTCAGTATTAAGCCCCTGTCTGAAAAAGTTATATCTCTCATTGTATGAACAAAATGGTAGAGAATAAAATATGTGTCCAGACTGAAATTCTCTTCCTTTATCCTCCTCTAAAAATTTTTAAATTTACTTTTTTTATAAATTAAAAAAATTTAAATTTTACTTTATTATTTTTTATGTGTATGAGTGTACTGTCTGCATGTAGGTTGGTGCACCTGTGTCGTGCAATGCCTCGGAGGTCAGAAGAGGGCGTCAGATTCCCCTGGAATCTGGAGTTAAAGATGGTTCTTAGCCGCCATGTGGGTGGTAGGAATTGAACCCAGGTCCTCTGCAAGAGCAGTCAGTGCTCTTAACTGCTATTTCTCCAGCCCCTAAATTTACTTTTATGTATATGAATGTTTTACTTGCAAGTATGTAGATGTACCACATGCATGCAATGCCTTTAGAGGCCAGACAGGGGCATCAGATTCCATGGAACTGGAGTTAGGCATGGTTGTTAGCTGCCATGTGGGTGCTGGGAATCAAACCTGGGTCCTCTGCAAGAGCAGCCAGTGGTCTTAACTTCTGAGCCATTTCTCCAACCCTGTTCTCCCTTTCTTTTAGAGACAGGGTCTCATGTAACCTGTGCTAGCTCCAAACTTGCTATATGGCTGAGGCTGACCTTGAACTCTTGTCATTCCAGGGCTCAGGAGGCTGAAGCGGGAGGACTGCAAGTTCAAGGCAAGTCTGGGTTGTACAGTAAGATCTATCCCAAACGTTTAATAATATGACCAGGCATGGTGTCCATCCCAGTACTTGGGAAGCAGGGACAGGTGGATCTCTGAGTTCGAGGCCAGCCTGGTCTCTATAGTGAGTTTCAGGCCAGGCAGGGCTACATAGTGAGACCCTGTCTCAAAACATATTCCAATATTAATGGTTAATAATATTAAGCTTTTAGGGCTGGAGAGATGATACGGTGGTTAGCAGCACTGGCCGCTCTTGCAGAGGATGCAAGTTTGAGTCCCAGCAACAACATAGCTGCTAACCACTGTCCAAAATTCCAGTTCCGAGGGACCTGACACCCTCTTCTGACCTCTGCCTGCATCACATAGCACAGGTACACTTATAGACATGCAGGCAATACACTCGTAGACATAAAATAAAATACAGTATTTAAAAATAATACTAAGCTTTTATATTATTTTCTCATTGAAAGAGCCCCAGCACATACTGCAGAATATGATAGTTTAATACCAGGAATGGCAAAAAACAAAATTATGCAAAGCTATGGACGTAGATAGAAAAGTCCTAGCTGGGCGTGGTGGCACACGCCTTTAATCCTAGCATTTGGGAGGCAGAAGCAGGCGGATCTTTGTGAGTTCAAGGCCAGCCTGGTCTACAGAGCGAATTCCAGGACAGCTGGGACTATAGGGAGACCCTGTCTGAAAAAGACCAAAAGAAAATAAATAAATAAAGTCCTAGGAGTTGTCTGTGGAGAGGTGGGGTTGATGCAGTCGTCAGTGGCACTGAGGTACTTTCTGCATTCTAGTCTCACAGACCAGATGTATTTGTGTATTATTCATAGATGTAAATTTCCCTTTCTTAAAATTGTAGGCACATGGAGTTGGGGGTGGAGAGAAGGCAGCTCATAGCCAAGACCATGTAAGATAGCTGTTGGGTGCCAACTTTACATTTCCACTTACAAGTCTTACAGAGGAGACATAAAATTTCCAAGAAATAAATGGTAGATTTCATGAATTTTGACTAGATTATCAAACAAGTCACAATCCCCCATGATTAGTTTGAGTTCTAAGCTATGTAGCAACACGACTTTCATTCCCAAAACTCTTAGAGACTGCACATGGTCCAAATTGCTGAGATGCCCAGAAAACACTGCTCACATTTCATCACGACACAACAGACTCATTTCTGGACTCATCTTTGGGACTGCTGGCCAGTGAGGTAAGACTTCCGATGTTCCTGAAATTCCTAATGTCTTTGTGCATTAAACCCGAGGGATCTTAATTACTTCTGTGTCTTGCTTTGCTGTGCTGCAGGAGGCCCTTCTGCCCACCAGGCAGGCACCCTTACTCTGCCATTCCCGCTAGTAATGAAAACAATGGACATTTCAGTGAAAACTGGACACAGCTGCCCCCTCCCAGCTACCTGGGCCTGAGTTTGAACTACACACGAACTAGATCTTTTGAAATGAAAACAATGAGATTTTTACATTTTCTTCTATAAATACTGTGATGCAGGTACACTTGGACTTAGAGGATGTCACCGGCCACTGGGCAACCTGAACATCTTATGACAGAAGGTGGTTCATCTACTCAGCAGGCAGGTTTGGGTCAAGAGCACTGGGCCAACAGATGAGGAGGAAGGTGAGGGGGTGAGGGAGTTAGATAGATGGAAAGAGATCAAGGTGCCCAGCGGGTTCCCTTCATCCTACCAGGGCTCACAGTGTGATTGGACCAGAAAAGACAGGTATTGCGAATCAGAGCTACTAGAGATACCCTGATGCTGAAGAGGAAGCAACCTTGGAGGGCTGGAGGAGTGAAGATGGACTCTGAAGAACATCTGTCCAGATAGCCCATACAGATCCGCCCAAAGTGCAGCTCTGGAAATGTCACCAGAGCCATGGAAGTGATGGGAAGATGTCTGCCAAGGCCAGTCTGGGTGATAGCTCTGTTATGAAACGTGCTTCTGAGGTCGAGGTGGCTGTCTGTCGGCATGTCTCTCTCCTCAGGGTCAGCACCTTCTCTTGGACCTAGGTGTGATCAGGGGCTGGTAGCCTGGGCTCCCATCACGCCTGCAGGGCATGGATTACTACACTGAGGAGTTCAAAGGGTTCTAACAGGCCGGATGAAGTCACAGAGCAACCATCAAAGCAACCGTCAGCCAGAAAGGGGCTAATGCTGACAGAACAACACCGATGCCATTAGGTTCTTGTTTCTGAAGTTTTACAAGTGTAAGGGCATTCTCCCTCAGCAGGAGAACACAGAAGAGCAACCTGGGCAGGGGAAGAGAGGGTGGAGTTTCTACCACACAGGACCATCCCAGCAATGCCAGGGTGCTTGTTTTTCTTCAACTCCCCCCTTTTCCTGTCAAGTGGAACAACTGAGCAGACTGCGAAATAACTTCTGATGTTCTTTTCCTATTTGACATAATTTTTTTTTTTTAGCTCTATGGTGTTGACTTTTTTCTTAACAGGACATGCAGGTAGACTTCTATGTGCCATGCTCTCCTTTGAATAGTAGAAGGAAAATCTCCCAGACTGCGTTCTATATCCTCTTTTTCTGATTTTACAATGGAGAGGTTTTGGCCAGAGGCAAGGGAGATCGCTGCAAGGACCAGAGTGGAGCTTTTCCCTGGGAGACGAGAGTCCATCACCTTTGTGCTTGAGCTGTAAAATGGCACACTGTGAAACCTAAAAAGTGGGCCGCTGAACCGGTCAGCTCTACCTTTGTGGTTTTCTTGTGTTAAAATTTTATTTCTCATTTTTATTTTATGTACATTGAGTGTATTGCTGCTTGCATACTCTGCGATGCCCACGGAGGTCAGAAGAGGGCATCAGATCCCCTGGAACTGGAGTTAAGGATGGTAGTCAGCTGCCATGTGGGTGCTGGGAATCGAACCTGGGTCCTCAATAAGATCAGTCAGTGCTCTTAACTGCTGAGCCATCTCTCGAGCCTGCTCTTTTTTTTTTTTTTTTTTTCTTTAAGCATATCCTCTGAGAACAAAAACAGTTGTTTGTGAACTATTCCTGCTGATGGTAGAAAGTAGAGAACACGTCATGATATCTGAGCGACAGGAGGAAGGACATCTCTGTTCCTGCCAAAGCCTTTCTCATGGGGCAAAAGTCCACTATGAAACCAAGAACTGTGAAAGTTATAAAGCTATCCTATCTCAGACTGAGAACAGCCTCTAAGACGAGACAGCCGAGCTCAAAGACTCAGCAGCTGATGTGCTCACAGGGGTAAACAAGTCTGTGATCAGTTAATGCAGGCCAGAGCTGGAAGCAGGCAAGGGAACCCAGAGCACTCTGGAGTGTGATGGAAATGTTCTAGAACTCTTCTGGGATAGAGTGGAGGGGCTGGCTCTATCCCAGTTAGACCTCTTGCCTAAGATGCTCGTAGCCTTGAGCTCCACTACAGCACTGTAAATACAAAGACAGAAAAGTATAACTAAGACAATAATCAAACAATAAAAACGTAGTCTAGTTGCAGAATTCTGTAAATTAAGACTCAAATTGACATACAAGGTGAGTAAATGTTGTGGCTGGAAGAATTTTAGGTCAATAAAGCTGGTTAAGAAGTTTCTAGAGGGGCTGGAGAGATGGCTCAGTGGTAAGAGTGCCGATTGCTCTTGTAGAGGACCCAGGTTCGAGTCCCAGCATCCACATGGCGGCTAAGAACCGTCTTTAAGCCAGGCATAGTGGCACACGCCTTTAGTCTTAGCACTCAGGAGGCAGAGGCAGGCAGATCTCTGTGAGTTCAAGGGCAGCCTGGTCTACAGAGTAAGTTCCAGGCCAGCTGAGACTAAGGGGAAACCCTGTCTCAAAAAAAAAAGTTTCTAGAAAAAGTCATTCTCTCTGCAAGAGCAAGTATCAAGAAATGAGGACTGGGGAGGGAAAAGCCGGGTGGGAAGTCGTCGCCTACCACCTGCTCCCAGCAGGAAGGACTTTCTGAGCCCTGCTGCCCTTAGCAAGTCCAGCCTTCCCCCAGCTGGGGCTGGGATGCTGAGGTGCTCAGGCCCCAGGGCTCTGAGTCAGTCCTTCATGTCTCACGCTCCCACCCCCTTCTTCACAGTGCTCTCCTGTGCCTCATGCTCAACCCCCTTCTTCACAGTGCTCTCCTGTGCCTCACACTCACCCCCCCTTCTTCACAGTGCTCTCCTGTGCCTCACGCTCACCCCCCCTCTTCACAGTGCTCTCCTGTGCCTCACGCTCACCCCCCCTCTTCACAGTGCTCTCCTGTGCCTCATGCTCACCCCCCCTCTTCACAGTGCTCTCCTGTGCCTCACACTCACCCCCCCTTCTTCACAGTGCTCTCCTGTTGATGCTCCCCCACATAGGTCAAGACTAGTATAATTCCCTTGTCTCAATAAGCACATGGGCCAGATGTAAATAGCCTGCTATGCCAAATGATTATTTGAGATGAATTCTAAAAATAGATGTCTGCTTATTATACAGCCACAAAGGTACTCATTACAGAAGAGTTGAGTAATCTTTAAAAAAAAAAAAAGAGGAGCTGTATTTAAGTCATTGCCCAGTTTCTGAAAGTGTGGCTGCTGTTTGGGCTGGAGGGATAGCGCAGCCATTAAAGCCTAAGGCTAACAACCAAAAAATAAAAGTGTCTGTGCCCTAAAGTCAATCAATGCAATGCTAATATTTGCTTCTCCGATGTCCACACTGTTAAGCAAATGACAAATATATATATGAAATAGCGCCCTGATTGACTAAGATCCATGATAGGAATGGATGGGAAAATGTATAAACACAACTGGAGAGATGGCTCAGGGTTAAGGGCACTTGCTGCTTGTGCTGGATAGCTTTAGTGTCAACTTGACACACCTGGGTTGAGAGAGCCTCAATTGGGGAATTGGCTCCATTGGATTGGCCTGTGGCCACATCTGTGGAGTATTGTCTTGATTGTCAAGCAGTGTGGGAGGGCCCGGCCCACAATGAGTGGTGCCACCCTGGGCAGGTTGTTGTGTACCGTATAAGAAGGCAGGCTGGGCATGAGCCAGAGGAGCAAGCCAGTGAACAGTATTCCTCCATGGCCTGTGCTTCAGCTCCTGCCTCCAGGTTTCTGCCCTGAGTTCCTGCCTTGGGTTCCCTGAGTGATGAACTGTGACCCAGGAGATGTAAGCTGAATAAACGCTTTCCTCCCCAAGTTGGTGTTGGTCAGAGTGTTTTGTCACAGCAATGGAAGACAAACTAGAACAGATTTCAATTCCCTTGTTAGGTAACTCACAACTATCTGTAAGTATGGCTACACACACACACACACACACACACACACACACACACACACAGAAATTTAAAAAAATGTATAAACAACTCCCCACATCGTCGTTCCTCAGAAGCAGATGGAAGAACCATGACCGGGTATCCCAACTGGCCTCTTAGGCAAGTGCTGAGAGCCTGATCAGCCGCAGGATCTTGTGTTGGTAAGATGAGTACTTCCACTCCATTTTAATGACAAGCATTATGCATTTCAACTGAGAATGAAATATCCTGCAATCCTGCATTCTCAAGACTACTTGGGTCTTTTCTAAACTATCAATAACCCCATAGATGGAGAATTCTTATTTAAAATACAGAGGGCCAGACAGCACAGTTGATACACTGCCTGGAGCACAAGAATGCGCCCTACTGATCCCCAGAACCCACACAGAGAACTAGGCATAATAACGGACGCTAATAATGACAAAATGCAGGAGAGGTGGAGCCAGGTGGATTCCTGGGACTCTCTGTCCAGCCAGGCCCTGAGAATTGGTAGGTCCTGGGCCCATGAGAGGCCTTGTTTCAGAAAACAAGGTGTTCAGCTTCTGAGGTTGACGTCTGGCTTCCACAAACGCACACAGAAACATTCACATATACCTGCGCACACATGAACACGTATGTACACACACACACACACACCCTGCACATCTACATACAAGAAGCAGATAGAAAATGAGGAAGTGAGGCAGAGGGATCTCTGTGAGTTCAAGGCCAGCCTGGTCTACATAGTGAGTTCCAGGCCAGCTGGGGCTACAGGGAGACCCTGTCTCAAAAAAGACCAAAAAACAAAAAAGTAGATTTAAGCTGGACAAAGCTGAGCTCAAGCTGGTGTCTACAATTCCTGTTCTAACAAGCTTGATTATTTAGCCTCTCTGAATCCCACTTGCCTCATTTGTACACAAAGACTAACAATTTGGAAGATTGTTGTAAGCTGCCCTAGAGGTAATACACACAAAATCTGGTATGGAGTAGATACTTAATAAAACTAGGCTGGGCATGGTGGCAGAGGCAGGCAGATTTTTCATGAGTTCAAGGCCAGCTTGGTCTACATACTGAGACTCTGTCTCAAAAAACCAGTTCTCTCAAACAGGATAGAGATGAATACACACAGACACATACAGACACCCAGACACCCAGACACCTAGACACACACACACACACACACACACACACACACACACACACACACACAGAGTTTTGGGGCTTTTTTATCTCAGTAATTCATATATATACATTTCTACTTTCCCATTGACCAACTTGAAGGTATGATGTGTTTAGTCTTTTGTACTTCAATACATCTTTCCTAAGAACATGGTTCTTTCCCAAGAACATGATTATTCAGTTCAGTAACCACAATTTAACAGCAACACCTCAGTACTGTCTATATGGACTTTATCTGAACTCTACCAACTGTCTACCTGACATTCTGATATTCTCTCCCCTACCCTATTCCAGAAGTGCATCTAGAATCATAGTCTCTCTCTCTCTCTCTCTCTCTCTCTCTCTCTCTCTCTCTCTCTCTCTCAACAGGGTCTCCCTGTAGTACCAGCTGGCCTGGAACTTGCTATGTAGCCTAGGCTGGCATTGTACTTAAGAAATCTGCCCACCTCTGCTTTCCCAGTGCTGGGATTGAAGGCGTGCGCCACCACGCCTGGGGTTCAGCATTTCTTTTGTCCTGTGGCTTCGGTCTCTCTCGACCTGGGACAGATAGTTCCTTTGCCATTCTTTGCGACACTGATTTTTGAACAGTATTCAGGCCAGCTGTTTTGCAAACTCAATTTAGGTTTGTTCACGTAGTAAGGTTCAGGCTATGCATACTTCTCAGGGACACCCCTCAAGTGCACCCCACAAACACAGCAGTCGCACAATGAGTCAGTTGGTCCCATCACTGGTGTTGATGAAGTTATTGGTAACTTGGTTAAGGTTTTGCTGGCCAGTTTCTTCTGTGATGAGTTACCTTATTTGTCTTTGGGATTGGTAAGGAGCCATTAGAGGCTATGTTAATGTCTCAGGAGTTTTAGTATCCATGGATGATTCTTGCCCAAATCAGTTACTACTGTGATGTTGTTAAAAGAGTGCTCTTTGAACTCCACCACTCCTTGTTATATAAGACGGGGCTGTGCCTACTCAGCTTTTTTTTCCCCCAGATTTTATTACTTTATTATTGTCCATATAGACATTGTCAATGGGTTGTAATCCATTACTACCAACTTAAAAAAAAAAAAAACCAACACTTTATTTTTCTTTTTCTATGGGTTTTTATGATAGGGTCTCAATATGTAGCCTGGGCTGGCCTTGAATTTGCAATCCTTCTGCTTCAGACTCTCAAGTGCAGGAATTACAGGCATGAGCCATCACACCTGGCTCTGTTTCTTGAAGGATTTTCTGGGCAGCATAGCCAGAAAATTCATTTGTAAACTAACATCTTCAGAGACTTCCTTGTATCATGATTGTTTTTCTCAAGTGTCTATATCTTGAATCAGACTCCACCCTTTTTGAGGCTGGGTACTAGCTGTCTTTTGAGAAATCTTTGATACCCAGCATAGGGTGAGACTACCACCACCACCAGTAAAAACAACAACAGCAACGACAACAACAACAGGGCATAGGCTCTGGTACAAGGCTGACCGGTTTTCATTCAGTTCAATTCTCCAATCTCTAATTTTTCTTGTCCCAAGTCACCAAGGTTGTTTCAAGGAGAAACAAGGCACTGAGTGTGTCCTCATGTGGAGAGGTGGTCTTCCATTTCCTAGACCTGCTATTTGAGGAGGCACCTGAGTTTAGCAACTGAGTGGAACGTGCTCATTATAAATACTGGAGCACCTCCCCAGTGAAGAAATTCACGAGGATGAAGTGGTCTCCTGCTGCTACCCCCTCTCTCTCTTAACCCCCCCAAGTGACTGCACAGTCCCTGGAGGCTATTTTAAGGGTCTGCCTGAATCAGAGGAAGGGTAAAGAAGAAATGTGAACAGTCTGTTGGGTTAGTCAACTATAGGAACTGCTAGGGAAGTGACAGTGTTTCAGCCCTGGGCACAGTGAAGACTCAGCTCCTTCTTCCGTTCTGGCAGATTAAATAAAAGCAGCAGCAGCAGCTGGCCGCGTGATAATTAGAGGAGAAATGGTTCAGGACACAGAACTCACTTAAACCTCTGGAGGGGTTGGGTTGGTTTTGACTAATGCTGTCCTCACTCATTTTAAAATGCAAGGCCTGGAATGCTCTCCCAGGATTTCACTGGGCGCACACTCTGCATCAAAGCAGGTTGGGAGGCAGGAGCAGTTTGCACTTAAATGGGGTTCAGGCTGTTTGCAATAATAAGCCATTTTACCTTTTTTTTTTTTTTTTTTATAACCCACGGGTATCAAAAGGGAACATGTGTTGGGAACAAGGGTTTGGAGACAGCTTGGCTGATCCTGCTGAGAGGGAAACACACCCACCTGGAACTCTCATTTTTTTGATCATCAGAGTGAAAAACACCACTCTGGTAAAGAAGCAAAGGAGCATTCCCCCGCCAATCTGCACACGGCCCACTTCTCCCCAGGGCTTGGCTTCTTTATAACAACCACAAAATGATACAGACAGCTTCTTCTATTTGACTTTACTAAAATTGCCAGCTTTATAATCTGCTATGTTTTATTGTTCCCACCAGAACTGAGCTCCATCTTGGAAACCTTAAAATAAAACAGCCATCGGGTTCTTGGAGAGCGTGCCCAAAGGTGTGCTGAGAATCTCAAATATGGGGGGTTGCTGTTGGCCCAACAAGGCAGCTGAGGTTGAGTTCCTTATCCGGTTGGAGTCAAGAGCAAGGAAATGGAGTCTTCCTCATAAAGCTATATGCTACATCTCATCTTAGAGAAAGGACAGGAAATGACCTTAAATGAATGTTTTTTAGAGAAGGCCGACTGAGTCAAACAGATTTTTCTTAGCCACCACTATTTTCTTTATGGCTATTAAAAGACAGAATGGAAAACAAACTCGTGTCCTCTCAGTTTCTATATTATATTTTATTCTTTGAGAATCATAATGTATATGAATTACTGTGGTCATATCTATCCCAAATCCCTCTATAACTCTCCAACATCTCCTTCCAACTCTTTTTTTGAGACAGGGTCTCCCTATAGCCCCCAGCTGGCCTGGAACTCTAGACCAGGCTGGCCTTGACCTCACAGAGATCCTTCTGCCTCTGTCTCCTGAGTGCTGGGATTAAAGGTGTGCACCACCATACCCAGTTTAAGACGGTTCTTAGCCACCATGTGGGTACTGGGAATCGAACGCAGGTTCTCTGGAAGAGCAGTCGGTGCTCTTATATGCTGAACCATCTCCAGCCTCCCAACTCTTTTTTTTTTTTGAGACAGTGTCTCACTGTGTAGCCCTACCTGGCCTGAAACCATATAAGAAACCAAGCTGGCCTTGAATTCAGGGAGATCCATCTGCCTCTGCCTCTCTGGTGTTGGGATTAAAGGCATGTGCCATCATGCCTGGTATCAAATATTTATTTGTGTCTGTGTGTGTTTATGAGCACATGTGTGTGTAGGTGATTGTGAAGAGCAGAAGAAAGTGTGAAGTCTCTTGGTGCCCGTGGTATAGGGAATTGTGAGCTTCCTGATGTGGGTGTTGGGATCCCCAGTGTGGGTGCTAAGCCCCGGATAAGGGTGTTGGGATCCGAACTCTGGGCCTCATTATTGAACAGCAAGTGCTCTCTACTGCTGGACCATCTCTCTAGCTTCCTTCTTTTTATCTGACTCAAGAGTCCCATCAGTGGTGCCCAGCCTGGCATTGGAGTGGGACCATCCACTGGAGCACGGGCACCCTACCAGTGACCACATCCTCAAAGAAAAATGACCTCCCCAGCCCCAGCAGGCACCTACTATGTGTGGCCATCTGAATGCACATCAAGTAAGCTGAGTAGATGGAGAACTGGCTGGTGATTCTGTAATGGAAAGGCATGATAATGGCGAACCACAGGTGGATCATGGTTGAGCAACATGAAGTACAGCCACGGTCTTAAAACTAAAACTGTTCCTTTCAAACTGGGGTTACATTCGTCATTTATTCCTGTTGTTATGACAACGCTGTTCAAAAGCAGCATCTTAATGCTTAGCATTCAGCCATCTTATTATAGATTTGACAGTGATATTTGCACATATCAGTGCTGCTCTGAGGGGCTTAAAATGCCCTGGCAGGTAGGCTATAGCTCAGCGGTACAGTGCTTGCTTAGCATGTATGAGGCCCTGGGCTCAATCCCCAGTAACAGAAAGAAAGAAAGGAAGGAGGTGTGGGGATCATCAGGAGATGTAGAGTTGAAATACCTAGCTTCCTTTCTTGGCTTTGGTCACTGCAATTCCTTTTTTTTTTTTTTTCTTACCTTCAAGAAAGTGAGGGCCCTCTCAAGGGAAGAGAAGCTTCAAGAACTTATGTGGCAGACACATCCTTTCCTGCATTTGCGAACTAGAAATTCTCTCATAACCTAACTGTGAACTGCATTTGTGAATAAGAAACTTATAACCCGCTGGGTGTGGTGGCGCGCGCCTTTAATCCTAGGACTTGGGAGGCAGACGCAGGCAGCTCTTTGTGAGTTCAAGGCCAGCCTGGTCTACATAGCGAGTTCCAGGACAGCCAGAGCTACAGGGAGACCCTGTCTCAAAAATGCCCAAAAAAAAAGAAACTTATAACCCAATTGATTACATTTTCTTTTAAAAAAATATTTATTGTTATTTATGTGTATGCATGTGTATCTATGTGTATAATATGCACATGTATGTGCAGGTGCCCATGGAGGCTGCAGGTAGAGTCCCAGGCAGTTGTGAGCCACCATGTGGGTGCTGGGAACCGAACCCAGATTCTCTGGAAGAACAGCCAATGCTCTTAACCACTGAGCCATCTCTCCAGTCCCTATTTCATTTTCTCAATTACAGCATACATCATGCAGTTTTTAGGAGTCAGTAATTGATGGTGTTTCTTATGGACTCAATATTGTTAGCTATCAGAGTGGTCTGTTTATACAAATGTAACTCTATAGCAAGAAAGACTTCTTTATTTATTTATTTTTAATTTTATTTATTTTTGTATGTGTATGAATGTACTGTCTGCATGTAGGTCTGTGCACTCGTGTCGTGCAATGCCACGGAGGTCAGAAGAGGGTCTCGGATTCCCCTGGAACTGGAGTTCTCCTGGAATTGGAGTTACAGACAGTTCTTAGCCACCATGTGGGTGCTGGGGATCAAACCCGGGTCCTCTGCAAGAGCAGTGGGTGCTCTTAACCGCTAGGCTATCTCTCCAGCCCCAAGAAAGACTTCTTTAAACAGAATTATTTATCTGAAAAGGGGGATTTTGGATTGCTGTTGACCTGTGATGTGAACCAGTTATCTATCATTTGATATTATGGTTTGCTAAAAACATGGAAATGCTTGTTAAATTCGATATTTTAATTTTCTTTTGAGAAAAGACCTTTTTGTGTAGTCTAGGCTGGCCTCAAACTTGTAGCACACATGCCTTGGCCTCCAAAGTGCCTTGATTATTGAGCCACTCCAGCCAGCTTTAATATTTTTATTTCTTTAGCATCCTACCAATGGGAAGCCAGATCACTGAGGGATTGAGGCAGCTGAATGCCTGCATTTCCAGGTTCTGTGTTGCATTTAATTTATCCTCTGTCTTGAAATAAATCAGGATTGATAATTTCACCTTGATCTTCTGGAATCTGTGGTGTTTTATTTGAAATTGTGTGATTATTACTAAATAAAGGATAGCTAACTGCCCCCCACACACACAAAAAGAGGAAGAAAGTGATAACAAACTACTTACTCACTGGAGAATACCTGTGCCACAGAGTTAGTCTAAGACTCTTTAAGTGTCAGGCAGGGTTATGCGCGTGCATACTGCCATATGCTAGCAGGTTCAAAGTTAAGTGGTTTCCCAGAGACCTGCACACAAATTCTCTGAGTAGTAATTATAGCAAATTAATGTGCTATAATTGGGATGGTTTCATTGCTGGTCCCTGCTGCTGCACACCAAGAGGTGGCCGAGTGGACAGCATCTGTGGAGTTATTTTTGGCTGCCAAATCCAAATAACTTGTCATGAGAATGCAAAGCAGCTATGTTCAAGCCCAGATGACCCACAAGCCAAAGCGTGCACCAGTCCTGCTGAATAGTGTGGGTTTCCAGTGATTTCTCACTGTCTCCTGCTTTGTCCAAAGACTTTGAAACTACAAGATGGTGACAAGGCGGAGCTCCATCTCCTCCTTCGCCTTGAGAACGACAGAATGCAAGGGAAAAACACATGCTCATGTGTCCAACACTGGATTCAATGACATGGGGCTGAGACAAAAGAATACATTAGAGGCTTCTTGGTGTACACATGTAAAGCCGCACAGCTTGTATGCTGAGCTTAGAAAGACCCTGTCCCACGCTATCTCCTCTCATGAGCCCATAGAATTCCTTCTAGACACACCGGGCTGATGCCTTGCTGGCATCTGCTTCTATTCTTTCATGCTCACGACATTTTAAGTTAATTAATTACTGAGATAGGATCTTGCTATGTAGCCCAGGCTGGCTTGGAAATTGCAGTGATCCTCTTGTCTCAGCCTCCCAAGTGCCTGGCTGGCCTGGTTACTCTCTGTAACTAATTGGTCTAGATGGGAGTATTATTATTATTATTATTATTATTGTTATTATTATTATATTAGTCTTTTTGAGACAGTGTCTTCCTTTAGTCCCAGCTGGCCTAGAGCTTGCTATGTAGACCAGGCTGGCCTTGAACTCACAGAGATCCGCCTACCTCTGCCTCCTGAGTGCTGGGATTAAAGGCCACCCAGCTGGGAGCACCATTTTTATGGAGCAGGAAATTGAGAAGCTGGACAACCTTTCCCAAGGTCCCTGGGCATCTCGATGTGCAGCTCGATCACCTCCCTCTCACTCACCTCCAACGCTGCTCTCTCCCACGCCCACAGCCACCACCACACTGTTGCTCCATTCCCTGAGCACACCAGATCATTTGAAGGCCCACTCTGGAGGCTCAGCTGTCACTGTGCAAATGACTGAGGAGTCATTTTCAAGATGCTTAGGACACTTTGATATGGATTTGATATTAGATGATGGAAAGAAAATATGAGTAATTTCAGTGCATATAAATAGCATTAGAGGTAGCCGGGCTTGGTGGCGCTTTCCTTTAATCCTAGTATTCGGGAGGCAGAGGCAGGCAGATCTCTGTGAGTTCAAGGCCAGCCTGGTCTACAGAGCTCTAGGCCAGCTGGGACCAAAGGGAGACCCTGTTTCAAAACAATAAAAAAAATAAAATATAATAAACAGTATTAGAGTTGTGCAAGAAAACATCCAGTTTCATGATGCACAGAGTGGGACAAATAACATAAGGTCTGGTTTGGCTTCAGCAGCCACAAGAATCAAAGAGGTCGATGGAGCAAAAATGAAAAAGTCTTGATTTTTCTAACTAGTTGATGGACAGTCAGGAATTTTCTGTCTCTTGCGCTCTACTTAGGTGTTTGCTTGCTCAACAGAATGATTAATGTTTGTGTATGTTTTTACATGTATGTGCGAGTGCATGTCGGGACCAGAGGTCTAACTCTGGTGCTGCTCTTCAGGAGCTGCCCGTCTCGCTCTCGGGTGGGAGCTCTCATCTGCTTGCAGTGCACTAATTAAGTTAAACCAGCTGTTAGCACCCCAGGACCATATGTCTCTACCTCTCCAACACCGGGGTCACAGAGCGCATCACCAAGTTCAGCTTTTCACAAGAGTGCTGGGGATCAAACCCAAGTCCCCAACAAGCATTTTATTTTATTAGAGTAAATCTTTTATTTTTGTTATTTTGTTTACTTTTGAGACAGGATCCCCCTGCAACCCCAGCTGGTCCGGAACTCACTCTGTAGACCAGGCTGGACTCTGCCTCCCAAATTCTGGGACCAAAGGTGTGTGACACCATGGCCCCCCAAAAAGAAATTGAGACCAATGCCAGGCGTGGTGGTGCACATCTTCAATCCTAGCACTCAGGAGGCAGAGGCGGGCAAATCTGTGAGTTCAAGGCCAGCCTGGTCTACATAGTGAGCTCCAGGACAGCTGGAGCCACAGGGAGACCCCGTCTCAAAAAGCCCAACAAGCATTTTTTTTTTTTTTTTTGGTCTTTTGGAGACAGGGTCTTCCTGTAGTCCCAGCTGTCCTGGAACTCACTCTGTAGACCAGGCTGGGCTTGAACTCACTAAGATCTGCCTGCCTCTGCCTCCTGAGTCCTAGGATTAAAGGCGTGCACCACCACGCCTGGCTTCCCCCCTCCCAACAAGCATTTTAATAAACAAGCTATCTCTTCAGCCCCTACACAAAGCACTTGTTAATCTTTATCATCTTTTGAGCTCATCAGGACAGTGACTGTAAGAATCAGGGGTGAAGGATGAAGGTAACCGGTGAAAACCCATCCTTAAATATGGAGCAGAAGAAAACGAGGCTACATTGAAGGGGAATTTGTCTATTTTTTCTACAAGGGGAAGGAGAATTAGTTTGGCCTTTCAGCTTGATGTGTCTACCCTGTCCAACTTCAAAGAAAACAAGAGGTCACACCGGTGGTCAGATTAGCTGGCTTTAATGAGTTCCATAACCATCTAATTTTCAATTCTATGCAGGCCAACATCTGTGTAAACACAGAAAGCTCAAGCTGGGGACATCACTCTTGGATATGGAAAAGACCACAGGGGAAAGGGAACGTGTGGGGGAGTCCCTGACTTTGCTCCTGTCCTCAGGAAGGAGGACTTGGGAGTTTTCTGGGACTTCCATCTTGAGAATAGGACACAGAGGTCTCTGCTGACAGACTTGCCAGTTGGAGACACAGAGCTACATTCCATCAGTCCGCTCAAAACAAAATGATGGCACCTTTTCCATGTGGGGAAGTTAGCTGTTCAAGCTAACTGACTCCCTACCATGCTGAGCTTCCAAATTCGCTCCCACCAGGCACGGTTAGGAGAAGGTAGACAACAAGATACCAAAATCAGCAGGAGGAAGGATTCCCGTCTTGGACGCCACCCATCTGTATACATCCCAACCATCAGTCAGGGCTTCAGAAACACTCTCCTTGATGACGTTGGCCCTTCAGGTCACCTCCTGTTTGCAGACTACATTTTCCCAAGTATTTTGGCCTCGATGACACATCCTGAGAGTAAGGTGGACATTTACCAGCACGCCTGCTCCATGGGCAAGGAGACTGACTGGTAGGCACCTGCTCTAAGATGGTTGGCAAAACTGGAAACAGAATCAGAGTTTCTACTCCACCACCATCCTGCTCTTCTTCATCTCCATTGCTGAGAGAACCACAGTCTCTAAAAGTTTCCCTTTCCCCTCCTCTTCCTCCTCCTCTTCCTCTTCTTCCTCATCCTTCTCCTCCTCTTCCTCCTCCTCTTCTCCACCTTCTCCTCTTCCTCCTCCTCTTCTTCCTCCTCCTCTTCTTCCTCCTCCTCCTCTTCCTCCTTCTCCTCCTCCTTCTCCTCCTCTTCCTCCTTCTCCTCCTCTTCCTTTTCCTCTTCCTCCTCCTCCTTCTCCTCCTCCTCTTTCTCCTCTTCCTCCTTCTCCTCCTCCTCCCCCTTCTCCTCTCCTCCTCCTCCTCCTTCTCCTCCTCCTCTTTCTCCTCTTCCTCCTCCTCCTCCTCTTCCTCCTCCTCCTTCTCCTCTTCCTCCTCTTTCTTTTTTTTTGAGACATGATCTTATATAGCCCAAGCTGGTCTTGAACTTGCCATGTAGCCAAAGCTGACCTTGAACTCATGATCCTCCTGAGTGCTAAGAGTTTCAGTCGTGTGCTATCATGCCTGGTTTTCTTTTCTTTTTTCTTTTTGTCTTTTTGAGACAGAGTCTGCCTATAACAGCAGCTGGCCTAGAACTTGCTACATAGACTACTCTTGCATTGAACTCATAGAGATCTGCCTCCCTCTGCCTCCCGAGTGCTGGGATTGAAGGCATGTGCCACTATATCTGGCCTAAAATAAATCTCTATGATTTATTATCAGCAGATGTCTGACTTTGGCTCTACACCTGGGAGTGGACAATAATTTCTCTGGCAGAGGGGTTGTGAGTGGGCAAGGTTTCAGATGTTCTAGGGCACCATTTGCTGGGTTTTCAGTGAACCCCCAGGCAGTCGGCTGGTATGAACATTTTCTTATTTAAAGGACACATTCATGCTGCCTGTTTCTCAAACCTCATCCCAGACTTTGGAACTGAAAGTACAGAGGGTATTGAATGCGGGTGTTGAATGTAGTCAAATGGGATGAGTGGAATTCAAAATGTGAACCAGGCAATGCCTTTCAGAAATGACATGCATTCACAGAAGAATGTGTTTTGATCCCCAGGAGGGGCAGGATTTTTCTCTGTACCAAAAATACATCATTTGGCAGTCTGGGCCTATTGTGTTCAAGTCAGCAGCGCGGGTGTTCCAGCTCCGAGAGCACATGTCCACCAACTGTTCAGACTTGGGTATTAAGGGTAAGAGAGAAGGGACCACCGTGGGGACAGGTGGCTGGACACAGCCACACCCCCACTATCCCACCACCCTCCATAGTAGCACTCAGATTACTGTGTGATGCAATTAATATTCACAGCAGGAAAGGGCAAGTATCAGGTTCACCAGCTATGCTGTCCTGAGCATTTCCAGAGTCAACACTGAAGTGTAGCAGCAGAAGTGTCAGTCGCAGCAAATGAAGAACTCAGAACACTGAGCTTTACAAGCGCATCTCAATAGAACCTCTCTCCTGACTAGCAGAGGGCTTTGACTTACATAGATGGAGCCGGTCTCAGCTGACATGGGCAATAGCGTGGGAGTGAGAAAGGACAGATAAAAAGAAGGAAGCAGTAGGAATTGCAAGGTTCAGAACACACACACACACACACACACACACACAGCTGTGTATACTACATGAATCATCCATTACAGTTGCTGTGAATCTTCTTTTTGCAACCATGTTCTCTACCTGGCTTCCTCTTCTGTAATATGTCACTCTGCAACCTTTTACCCCATAATTCTGAGGACTAAAAGGCAAGCCCATCACGCTTGACTTGAGGCACAGAGTATGTGCTCAGAGAAAGCAATGTTTGCTTCTCATGCCACACCAACATGTATGTCGACGCCAAGGAAGGAGACTTCACAATGGGAACTGTGTGCTTTGCCACTCTGCTAATCAGTTTGGTTTCCCTAGAACCTCAGGTCTCTAGTGACAAATTCTGGCAATCGTGAGACCACTGAGAACCTGTGCCTCTACTGTCCAGGCTGGGCTCCCCTGGAGGGGGGGCTTGTGATGCAAGGGGCAGCCATCTTTAACACCTTCTGCAGACATTTGTTGAAACAAAATCTGATTAAGTATGTAATTTTGGCTTAGATTAAGGTATACCACTTTTTCCCCCAAAAGAGCACTTGAGAGTCAAATAGAGATGTTTATTTTTCTCTTTATGATATCTCTTTGTGCTGACATTTTTAGATCTCTGGAGAGCTTGAGGGAGGTAAGAACACGTCAGCGAAGAGCAGCAAGCCCAGTGTTGTCTTTGAACTTGGCCCTCCTTTAAGTCCACACTCCTGGGGAAGCCGCGCTCTGAGGAGCTGCTGTGTTTTGTACGTTACCTTGCTGACAGCAACAACTTAAGCACCGACTTCCCAGCTCCCCTTTTGCTTTCCTACAAGGAGCTGAGAGCAAATCTTGCAGCTGAATCATAGCAAGACCCGTTTCATTTATTTATTTTGGTGCTGGAGATCAAACCAGCACCGGGCAAGCACTCTACACCAAGGTAGCTCTGCAACCTAGAGGGCTTTGTTCTTTGTTTTTGTTTACTGAGACAGAATCTTGCTACCCTGACTGGCCTGGAACTTGTAATATAGACCGGGCCAGCCTCAAATTTAAAGCCATTCTTCTGCCTCTCCCTCCTGCCTGCTGGGATGGCAGAACTGCAGGTGGACAGCATCAATTTTTAAAGTACCAGTCAACCAGGCCATAAACTTCAATACCATGCGTGAGCTCAAAAAGACTTTCTCTCAGGGTGTGGGGGCACATACCTTTAATCCCAGCAGAGGCAGAGGCAGGTTGATCTCTATGAGTTCAAGGCCAGGCTGGTCTACATAGGGTTCCAGGACAGCTGGGGCTGCAGGGAGGCCCTGTCTCAAAAACAAAAACAAAAACAAAACCTAACAACAAAAAACAATCCCCGCCCCCCTCAAACCAACAACAAAGACTTTCTTAGCTTGACTCAGGTCATCAAGAAATTTTCATACGTGTTCCTTCATGGCCACACAATTAGTGTCAGCTGCTCATTTGAGTTTTAGACTTTGGGAGCCACTGCTTCCTGGAGGTTCAGGGACGATGAGGGAAGCACTACTAGATCATGACTCCAAATCCCCCACAAATCTTGATAAAGGAAACCATCCTCAGTCCCTCCAAGTCATCCTCACAAGAGAAACTGCACTCAGGCTAACACATGGCTCCTGAAGGCAACTTCACGGGTGCTGATATGAAAAATGGGAACTTCTGGAAAAGATCAAATATGCATTAAGTTGGTGAATCACAGCTATTGTTCTGGAAATAATATTCAAATCTAGTCAGTCCCAATCTGAGAACTCTATTTGTGATGCAAATCAAAGGGGGGTGGGGGGACCGCTTCTGCTTCACAAACCAATGCCATTCTGCATATCATTTAGGCTGGTTATCGCTTTAAATCTTTTCTGCTGGAGAGGGGCGATCATGCGTATATTAACCAGATTTGACAGTATTCATTTTTCTTCAACTGCAGGTAATTATCCCGTATAATTCTCAGATGCATAAATTAAAGCTGCATGAATTAACAATGGTCTTGTTTTCCTACATTCAGTAATTAAGACAAAATTGATCAAGGGGTATTTTAAATGTGGACATAGAGCTGATAATAAGCCTCTCGTCAAAGGAAGGGAGGGATTCATTTTCTTCTGTTTGTTTTTCTCTACTCTCCTCCTTTGCTGAATGTAGGCTGGTTCAGATCTCTGAGGCAGAGGCATGTGGAAGACAGTCTGGTGCTAAGGATGTGTCATTGTTTCCCAGGATACAGTTCCAAGGATGCAGTAGAGAAAAAGTGTCCATTTCATTCCCGTGCCCCTACAGGATGGACTTGGATGTTAATAAACCTTTCCCCCGGAAAACGTGGGACAATTTAGTGATTGCAATAGACCCCAAAAGAGCCTGTTAATTCTCTCCACATTAACGGAGAACCTCAGCCGGCATGGACAGTCGGAGGGAGATTGGAGCTGCCAAGCCAAAAGCTCTGGCAGCCACAACCAGCTGAGTTACACAGGAGCGCTCCAGCTTGCTGCTGACTGCTAGTTGCTGTGGGAACTGGATCTCTGCCTTTGGAGTCTTTGTATATTTGGTATTCATGGCCATTGCCTGGACTCTGATCCCACCTGGCCTAGGCTTAAAGCTGGCCTGTCCGTGTTGTAATGATTTTGCAAAGCTGTAATTTTCTTATCTATCAGGTGATAGAAGCAATTCCCTCAGGTTACTGAGAAGACCTGATGAGTTAATACACATGCCTGGCACATCAGAAATGCTACTGAATGATAGCTGTTATTATTGATATTACGGATGAGCTTTTTATTTAGATTGGGTGTTGGGAGTTTCATTATAGAAGATTTATGTCAACAGTCAGCTTGAACTCTGTATCACAGAGCTCAGCATTTGTATTTATTGCTTTTATTTTTCCTTTCTTCTCTCTTCTCTTCCTTCTCCTCCTCCTCCTCCTTCTCCTCTTCCTCCCCCTCCTCCTCTTCCTCCTCTTTTTCCTCTTCCTTCACCTCCTTGTCATTCATCTCTTCCTCTTCCTTCCCTTTTCCCTTTCTTTCCTATCTTTGGATATTTTGAGAAAAGGTTTTGCTGTGTAACTTAGGCTGACCCTCAGATTCGCTGTGTCCCTCCTGCCTCTGTCTCTTGAATGTTGGGATTACAATTGTGAACCACCATATCTGGCTTACAAACATTACTTACAGCTTTTTTTTTTTGGTCTTTTCCAGACAGGATCTCCCTGTAGTCAGCTGTCCTGGAACTCACTCTGTAGACCAGGCTGGCCTTGAACTCACAAAGATCCATCTGCCTCTGCCTCCCAAGTGCTAGGATTAAAGGCGTGGCCACCACACCCAGCTTTTTTTTCTTTTTTTCTTTTTTGACTTACAGCTATATATAGAAACTTCTATGGGGCCTGGAGAGATGGCTCAGACATTAAGAGTAAGTGCGGAGTTTGGTTCCTAGGACTCTCACTAGTGGCCCACAACTGCCTGGAACTCAAGCTCCAGGGGATCTGATCTCTCCTTGAGGGCGCCTGCACTCACAAGCACTCATAGATACACATAATTTAAAAAAATTTTAAGAAAATGGAAATGCATATGGATGGTCTAGCCTGAGTTACTCCCCCAACTGGATTACAAAGGAGTTAAGACATGTCTCTTAAAGGGAAATCTGCTATTTCCCTTCACTATGCTTTTGACTCAGCACCTCTAGGTCGATAACTATGTTCACATTTAGGGAAGCGTCTTGAGTTAAGGTCATCCCTTAACCTCTTCTTGTTGTGGCTATTTTCTCTCATCAGCAGGGAAGAGACATTCTTTTTCCAACAGAAAGAGAAACAGTTACACTTGGAAACATCTCACTGTGCGCGCGTGTGCGCGCGCACACACACACACACACACACACACACACACACACACACGTGGAAGCTTCCCCCTCTCCCTGAAATACTCCCAGTGAAAAGCATACCATGTGTCATTGCTGTCCTATTTTAGGGCAAAGACCTGATGCCAAGATTCAAAGGGCAAACTTCTTTTTGGATGTCACGGAAGTCTGAAAAGGAAGCCATTCCTGGTCACTGGAAGGACAAAGCCAAGCACCCAGCTGAGCACGTCAGACAGGCAACACCAGGGAGCAGCCACACCTCGGATCCCCCACGGAATTCGGGTTCCAGTAGGCCATGGCTGAGTTATTAAAGGAGGAAACACAGGCAGAACAAATCAGACCCCCTTTCCAGCTTAGCCTGGGTTTTGCTGCCTGGGTGGGCATGCCTGGGTGGAAAGATGCCCAGGGAAGAATTAGAGTCTGTGTCCGCCCAGCCTCTTCTGCACAAGAGCTTTGGGATCTTGGACAAAGAAGTTCACCTTTGTTTTTCTTTTGTGACAGGGTCTCATGTATCCCAGGCTGGTCTTGAACTTGCTACTTCACCAAGGACAACCTTGCATTCCTGGCCCTCCTGCATTTGCCTCCTAAGAGCATAGGTTGGACCACCACACTGGGCTTATGTTCCTTTCTTCATGAAATGAGAAGTGTTGATGCTGCATCACAAGTTGTTCTGAGATTTACAAGAACAAGGGACTGAAGGGGGTGGGTGGCAGGGCTGGTAGTGTTTAACAAGGACCCAAGTTTGGATCTCCAGCACCGCATATGAAGCTGGGTAGGATGTCTTGTGCCTGTGATCCCTGAACCTGGGACCAGACAGGAAGGTCCCTGGGGTTTGTAGACCAGACAGTTTGTTTACATGGTGAGCTCTAGGTCAGTGTAAGACCATGTCTCAAAAAATAAGGTGGAAAAAGAGTTGTGGAAGACACTTAACATCAGATCCTGGCTTCCACACACATATCTCCACAAGTATGTGTACAGGTGTGTACACACACACACACACACACACCCTCCACACAAAATAAGTGGAGCAATGGAGGCAGAAGCTGTAAACTACACATCTAATGATAAAGAAGGACTCATCATTAAGACTATTACTACACGCCCCTCTCAGTACAACCTTGGACTTAAGGTGGACAGACACCAAACTTTAGGCAGCAAGGAAGGAAACAGAGACAGAAAAGAAGCTACATATACGGGAGTATGGTCGGCTACATATATGGGAAGAGTATGGTCAGCTACGTATACAGGAGTATGGTTGGCTACGTATATGGGAGTATGGTCGGCTACGTATACGGGAGTATGGTGGGGAAGCGAAGCCAGCCTGAGAACCGTGCCTGGGGGAGGGGTTGAAGTCACTGATGCTCCAGTCCCTTCCTCCTCTTTCTGTTCATGTCCTTAGAGGGTCCCCAATTTAAGGACAGCCCACAAGTAAATGTTTACAGCCACTATAGTTGTATACAGGGACACCTCGACTTTTTTTTTTTATTTTATTTATTTCCGTATGTGTATGAATGTACTGTCCGCATGCAAGTTTGTGCACCCATGTCGTGCAATGCCGTGGAGGTCAGAAGAGGGCGTCGGATTCCCTTGGAACTGGAGTTCTCCTGGAATTGGAGTTTCAGACGGTTCTCAGCCGCCATGTGGGTGCTGGGGATCGAACCCGGGTCCTCTGTAAAAGCGGTCGGCACTCGGGCTGGAGGGGTAGCCTAGTGGTTAAGAGCACCGACTGCTCTTGCAGAGGACCCAGGTTTGATCCCCAGCACCCACATGGCGGCTAAGAACTGTCTGTAACTCCAATTCCAGGAGAACTCCAGTTCCAGGGGAATTTGACGCCCTCTTCTGACCTCCGCAGCTTTGCATGACACGGGTGCACAGACCTACATGTGGACAGTACACTCATACACATACAAAAATAATAAATAAANAAATAGAGACTGGGGTGAGGGGTCATACAGTAAAGCAAGCTTGCCACACAGGCTGGGGGAGCTGTTGGATCCCCATCACACATGTGAAAAGCTGGGCGTGGTGGCATGCCTGTAATCCCAGGGCTGGGGATGCAGAGGCAGGAGGATCCCTGGAGCTTCCTGGCCAGGGAGTCTTACTGAAACAGTGAGTCCAGGTTTATGAGAGACCCTGTCCCAAAACACAAGGTGAAGAGTGACGGGGAGGACACCGATGGTGACCTCTGGCCTCCATATGCGTGTGCACACATGGTGCACATAGGACCATGTATTTAGGGCACATGCACACACACACACACACACACACACACACACACATGCACACATACACACTGTAGCAGCAGTGGCTTAGCTCCATCTAGAAGGAGGCATGTGGAGATTATCACAGCTTGTCCATGGGCTCATTCCTAGTTTGGTGGTTTCCTGTGATATAGGACATGTGGAGGCCCCCTCAAAGGACTTACATAGGCATAGTTACCAAGATCCAGAGGTACTAAATCTCCTCTGGGGCCCCCTTGACTTCTCCAGGCCACCCCTGCAATGGTTCAGGTCCCTCCTCTGCTGGAAGTAACAACCGTTTTGTAATTTAACAAAGGAAAGGAGGCATTTCTGGAGCTTCCATTTGCGTAATCAGAATTCCAGGCAAGTCCTTGGTTTGTGCTTTTGGTGTCTGTCTGTCTGTCTCTCTCTCTCTCTCTCTCTCTCTCTCTCTCTCTCTCTCTTTCTTTCTTTCTTTCTTTCTTTCTTTCTTTCTTTCTTTCTTTTTTTTGTCTTTTCAAGACAGGGTCTCCCTGTAGCCCCAGCTGTCCTGGAACTGGCTCTGTAGACCAGGCTGGCCTTGAACTCACAGAGATCCACCTGCCTCTGCCTCCCAAGTGCTGGGTTAAAGGCGTGCACCACCACTCCCGGGAGCTCTTTCTGCATTCTGCATCTGTTAGCATGGAGCTATTTATTGCCAGGTAAGTAATCACAAGCATAGTGAGTCAGGACCCGGGGACAGTTTTAGATCCAGGTCTATCTACCAGTCAGACAGCGGTGGACATCAAGGACTGGTGTTGCTGAGGACTGACCGGCCCTGCTTGCGCCTCTTGTAGTCCCAGGTCTCTCTATGTGGAGGCAGTTGACACAGTGGTTCGTAACTTCAGGAGCTGCTGCTCCAGCCAACAAAGTTTAGGTGAATTATCATTACCAGTATGGTGGTAATATCCCTGCAATTCCAGCACTCGGGAGGCTGAGGCAGGAGAACTGCCGTAATTTGAGGCTGTGATTTCAAGGCTAGTCTAGTTTACATAGTAAGAGGTCAGAAAACAAACATGCAAATTACAGTTGAGATAAATGCCTTTTATCTCAACACTCAGGAGGCTGGACAGGAGGATTGTGAGTTCAAGGCCAGCCTGAGCTACATAACAAGTTCAAGGCTACCATGGGTTTTTTTTTTTTAATTTTTTTAATTAATTTTATTTATTTCTGTATGTGTATGAATGTACTGTTCTCATGCAAAGTCTGTGCACCCGTGTCGTGCAATGCTGCGGAGATCAGAAGAAGGTGTCGGATTCCCCTGGAACTGGAGTTTCAGACGGCTCTCAGCCGCCATGCTACCATGGGTTTTTAGTGAGGTCTCAGAACACACACACACACACACACACACACACACACACACACAGGGAGGCCATGCTTGGACACCATATCTACAACATGAGTGCCCTGTGGTTCAGTACAGAGCTGCAGTAAGTCAGCACTTGTCCCTAAGACTTCCGCACGATCTACTTAGTCTCCAGACAGTAACTTCCACAGTCCTCAGCTCTACCAGCTGAGCTAGCAAAGGCTATCCAAAGACAGTAACTTCTATGATGCTGAAGCAGGCTGCCCCTTGGAGCCCCCTTCCTCCTTTCTTGTCTTTGTGCTTTATTGATTTAGCAGCATTTGTTAAATTTCCTAAAGTATCAGGCATCCACTTTTGTTCTTCCAACTGCCACCATCCTTCAGTGAAGTCAGATTGCTGGACATGTCCACCTGTGGGTCCCAGTGGCCTCGTGTTCTGGTGGCAACTGCATGGGCTGGCTTGGTTGGGATTCAGTGTCACATTGACCCCCCCCCCCAGGGTGTCTCGGGAGAGATGAATACTATTTGTCTACTGTGGTGGGCATGGATACCATCTCCAGCCCCCATACAGAGCATCTGGCTTCTCCGTGGTGGCTTCCTGGTGGTTGTGTCCTGGTTGCGACTGCAGTGGCCTCACCCTGTGGCCAGTAGCCCCTCAGATCTGCTGGGAGCTTGGTGGTGCTAAGTCAGACAGCAGGGCCATTTGAAGTCCAGTTTTCACCTTGGTTTACAAAGTTCAACCTGATGTTTGTTTGCTTAGCCTTCAAAGCAGTATATATATATATATATATATATATATATATATCTATTCCCGACCCAACAAGTTTTACATTTTATTTATTATTGTTTTATTTTATGTGTATGAGTGTATTGCCTGTATGTATGTAAGTGTACCTGCATCATGAAATGCTTTTAGAGGTCAGAAGAGGGTGTCAGATCCCCTGGAACCAGTTACAGATGGTTGTTAGTTGCCATGTGGGTGCTGGGAACTGATCCCAGGTCCTTTGCAAGAGCATCCAGTGCTCTTAACCACCGAGCCATTTCTCGGTGGTTAAGCCCTCACCCAATAATTTTACAAGCTGTTTTCGCTTTGTCCTTTCTTCTGGTTGGATTCTGTTCTCCGCAGCTGAGCCCTGGTGAACACTGGGATCCCTGTGAGTGTCCATCACCTGAGGCCCATCTCTCCCCACGCTCCATTTGTTTCTGAGGATGACACGTCACCAAGAAAGACAAACAGCAGAGGACACAGATCCTATCCACGTGGATGAAGGCTCTCAGCAGCCTATGAATGAGCTGCAAGTAAGGCCCTGCCATTCAAGGGCTGCCAGCTGGCAGTGATTCCAGGCTACGGTAACCTTGAACCCCTGCCTGTAAGCAGGACACCCAGGGTGGGAGCAGGTTAATCAGAAGGGAGACTGCTGAGGTCAAGGTCATTCCATACTTCCATACGTTTTGAAAAGTGAAGAAGTCAAATGTCATACTAGGATTAATCTCTAGGGAGTTGGGGTAGCTCCAGAAAACTGTCATTATTCTTTCTGCTAAGACAAGAAAAGCCTGGGCTCAGTGTGTTGCTGTGAGTTACTTTGTCTTTTGAAGGCGATTTCCCTCCTCCTGCCTTTAACTCCCTTCCAAGAGCTTTCCTTGAGGATGAAGACCTACACAAACAAGCTTCAAGAGAATGCAGCCGTTGTTTCTTCCGTTCCTTCCAGAACAAGGGCTGCGGATAGAGTCAATAGCACTGAAGCCCAAAGGGAAGCGCCAACACAAGTGTCAAAAGACATCAGGTGTTTGTGCGGTGGCCACGCCCCAAGCCTGCTCCATAGCACCATCATGAAGTCTATCTCACAGTCGTTCCCAGGTGACCTTCCTGCTGGGCCTAACTGTCACTATCTTCAGCCCTGCTCTTAAATTAGGTTCACAGGCTGTTAATTAGAATCTGATATCTACTGTTGGCTAAGCACTGCACATAGACATAAACCAGATATCCCCTCTAAGCCTGCAGGTCTTCCTGCTTGATAAGCCCCCTTTCCCTTTCCATTCATCTGTCCTAAGAGATTTCTCTTTACTTTATAAGCACCTTGCATCAGGCATTTTGTTACTATGACGAAGAGCTGACTACCACATGGGCAGAAGCAGGACACATGGTCACACGACTGTTTCTTCCTTTCCACCAGATCTTAGGCTAATTTAAAAAAGATTTCTTTACTTTTATTTAATGTGTATGTGTGAGTACTTGCATATATGTATGCACATCACATGTATACCACACCTCTGCAGAGGCCAGAAGAGGATGCCAGATGTCCTAGAACTGAGTTACAGGTAGCTGTGAGCCACCCAATATGGGTGCTGGGAACTGAACCCGGGTCCTCTGCAAGAGCAGCCAGTGCTTTTAACTGTTGAGCCAGCTCTGTAGCCTCTCTTATAGTTTTATGTTGAATGAGAGCCTCTTAACTCTGGTCAGATCACAAAATACTTGCTCAGGGAACATATGCATAAGCTGCCCCCCCCCCCAAAAGCAGTATTCCCCTAAATTACTTAACACTCCAGGCTTGGATTTAAGGCCACCTCAGAGTTACAAGTGATTGTTAATCAGTCTATATATACAGATTATAGAATGGTGTAAAAATATTTACACTGTTTTAAGAGTGTGAAGAAACATTCTCTTTGTTTAAGGCTTTCTCCTTGCTCTGGCTGGGAGTTCATTCCTATTTTATGGGAGGAACATAGAAATATTACATCTCATTTTCTTTCACCATTGAAAAAAATTCTAATTTCCTTTTTAATTAGCATAATGAACATGTGAAAGCATTCAAAGCATATTCTACCCCCCAGGGCACCCATCAGCATCATGAGAGCAAAGAATGATAAATAAAATGCAGGACTTTCTCTTTCATGGCGCTCTGGATTGCCTTTGGAGAAGGGCAGACCTGTAAGGAGCCGTGTGTGTGTCTCTTCTAGATGGCCGCTACACTCCGAGAAACATCTATTATTTGCAAGGAACATTTCCAATAAAACAGGGATGAGTTTATGATGACCAAACTAAACAAAAGCCTGGACCATTAGTCCAGAGAGGAAGCATGTGGCTTCACAGAGGTGTGGTACAGACGAGGGGCCATGGCTTGGTGTTTCTGAATCAGTTCACTCAAGATACAGGATGGAGTGAGGAGGGGACCTGTTCCACTAAGGCTTCCACAGTGAAGTTTTCATTTTCAGAGGGAGGACGCTGTGTGAGAAATGGAACGAGAGTTGACAGCTGAGAGGAGTGAGGCTCAAGGTGGTGCCCCACTTGGATGTCTGGGTGTATCCTCAAAAGCCTTGCTTTTGGGGGACAAATTTTCCTAATACTTGAATCCTGGGCTGTTTACCTGACAACTGCTTTAAGACACCATTCCACAGCTCCGTTCATGTTTGAGGAACCAGTTACTTGCTGTGGGCTGGCCTACCCTGTGTGCTCTCCCCGCCCCCACCCAACGCCCTTGCCCTATTGTCTGATTTCAGCTTGTATTCTTTTCTGGTTGGATAGTCACGAACACAAGCTGTCTACCCCCAGCCCCTCCAGCTTTGCTTGGTAGAGGGAGAATAATCCTGGGAAGATCTGTTTGCAAGCTTGAAGCCCTGCTCAGAGCCACCCAGGCACAGGAAACCCAGATGGAGAGCTGAGTCTGCCATTGCCTGAGGAGCACCCATTGTGCACATAAAAAGACTTTCAGTTCCTTCCTTACTTCCTCTCAGGGAAAGCAAGAGGCTGGTTTTAGAGCACTTTCTTTCCGGTATAAAAATAAGACAGATTAAAAAAAAAAAAGACAAGATTTTTAATTTTTCCAACCCATTGAATGCACGGCTGATAAAAATAAAGCCCTTGTTTGCAAACTCTTCAACCCCAGGGACTTCTGTTTGCACACTTCCACCTCCGAGTATGAAATCTAAAGTTGTGCTGTCCACTCCCCATGGCTGCACTGCTCTATGCTTGGGGCTCTTAATAGTGGTCAGCTAATAACATGAACTCAAACCAAAATAGAGACTGGGGTGAGGGGTCATACAGTAAAGCAAGCTTGCCACACAGGCTGGGGGAGCTGTTGGATCCCCATCACACATGTGAAAAGCTGGGCGTGGTGGCATGCCTGTAATCCCAGGGCTGGGGATGCAGAGGCAGGAGGATCCCTGGAGCTTCCTGGCCAGGGAGTCTTACTGAAACAGTGAGTCCAGGTTTATGAGAGACCCTGTCCCAAAACACAAGGTGAAGAGTGACGGGGAGGACACCGATGGTGACCTCTGGCCTCCATATGCGTGTGCACACATGGTGCACATAGGACCATGTATTTAGGGCACATGCACACACACACACACACACACACACACACACACATGCACACATACACACTGTAGCAGCAGTGGCTTAGCTCCATCTAGAAGGAGGCATGTGGAGATTATCACAGCTTGTCCATGGGCTCATTCCTAGTTTGGTGGTTTCCTGTGATATAGGACATGTGGAGGCCCCCTCAAAGGACTTACATAGGCATAGTTACCAAGATCCAGAGGTACTAAATCTCCTCTGGGGCCCCCTTGACTTCTCCAGGCCACCCCTGCAATGGTTCAGGTCCCTCCTCTGCTGGAAGTAACAACCGTTTTGTAATTTAACAAAGGAAAGGAGGCATTTCTGGAGCTTCCATTTGCGTAATCAGAATTCCAGGCAAGTCCTTGGTTTGTGCTTTTGGTGTCTGTCTGTCTGTCTCTCTCTCTCTCTCTCTCTCTCTCTCTCTCTCTCTCTCAGCATTTCTTTATATCTATACTGAGGCTAAAATATTCAGAGCAAAAATCTCACATCAGAGTGTCATTGGAAGAGGGAAGCAGCCCTGAGTAGAGGTCCTTTGGAACAGCAACACATGCAGTGTGTTCGGCTAAACAGATTCTCCAGTGCTCCTTTTCAGATGCGTGGGTGCAGACAACTTTTTTTTTTGGGGGGGGGTCTTTTTGAGACAAAGTCTCCCTGTAGCCCCAGCTGTCCTGGAACTCAATCTGTAGACCAGGCTGGCCTTGAACTCACAAAGATCCGCCTGCCTCTGCCTCCCAAGTACTAGGATTAAAGGCGCGCGCCACCACGCCCGGCAGCAACTTTTGGACAGGCAAATGCATTAACTTCTAAGGCAAAAGCTCTCGTTTGGCTGTGTGTCTCCACTGATGAGGCTGCTGAAGGCAGGAGGAGCATTGAACCTGAGGGCGGGGTTGAAGTAGCACAGGAAGAGGGAGGCTCTTCTCTCACCCCAAGCAGACACATCCCTGCAATTTATCCCCAAAGAGCGAGAATGGCTACCAGCTGCTTCACCATGCATTGCTGGAGACGCACTGTGTGTGGACTGGTTCCCTGGGAGAGTGCTGAGCTGACCACCCTGCTGCTGAGCACCTAGACTTGGCAGTGCTAAATCTACTGAACTGAACGGGGACTCAGGCTGCTCCAAAGCCAAGAGATAAAGAAGTAACCTAGGAATACTGGGATGCGGGTCGGAAGGGGGGCAGATAAACTCGATTTAAAAAACAAAACAAAAAGGAAGAAATGACTGTCATGAAACAATGAAGCGGGTGTGAGAGGCTCGGTCCCACAGAACATGGGGTGCAGGAAGGAACGTGTTTCTAAGACAACCGCGCAGTTTTCTCAGTAGAATGCTGACATCTCTGTCACTCCAGTGACATAGAGGCGTCCGGAGACAAGAGCCCCAGGCGGCGGTTCCACTGCGCCCCACCCCCGCCCCACAGAACCAGCCAGCTTTTCCCTTGACCTCGGGCTCCTAGGGAGCTGTCACTTTCTGAAGTCCTGCCACCCTCACACCTGGGTGCTTCCGTGCCGAATTTCAGCTCCTCCTCCCTTCTAATCGGAGGGGTCTCCGCCACAGCCCCCACCCTGTGGGAGGGAGCTAGGCCGTACAGCCTCCGGCGACAGAGCTACGGAAGCCCAGCTTCGCCTGCGCGCTTCCAAGTCACAGACACCTGCTAGGGCGCGCGTGCCCCCAGGTGTGGTTCTCTAAGCCCCCATCTTTGCAGACTCGGGTGGGTATCAAACCTCCACGTTTCTCCTTGCTTAACCCCGGGAATGTTCCCCATTCCCACCACCCGGCTTCCCCGGCCGGTTGGAGGGGCTGGGTCCCAGGCAAGCTCCACAGCTCAGCGTAGATGTGGATGAAGCGTCTGGAGCCCTGGGTCCTTCTTTCAGCAGGGTCAGCCATCGCTCCCCGGTGCCCCGAAGTCGCTCGGTAGCCAGGGGTTAGCCCACGACCCCACTCGCAGGCGCTCACACGCAGGGGCCACCACCTCCACCTCTCAGGCCACGGCGATCCGGTCCCGGCCATGCCCCAGACCCGGACGGTGAGGCGTCTCGGGCGTCTCTAATCTCGCTGGGTCCCCCCCAGCCGCGCGCTCCGGACACCCTTCGGTTGTGCCAGCGCAAAGAGCGTGGCCCCTTTCGCCCAGCAACTTCCCTCTCTTGCCCGCGGGCGTCGGATGCCCCAATTCTCCAGCGTGGAGGAAGCCCGGACGCCCAAGGGCTCTTTAACTGGTTCAAGTCCAGGACACCGGTCCCCACGGCGAACTCGCCGGGGTCAAACAGAAGCAGGCGCAGAGGGACCGCGAGGAAGGAGGCGCGCACCTACCTGCAGAGAGCCTCCTAGTGCCCAGGACGCTCAGCGCCCGGCGCCACGCACCATGTCCGCACGCACCCGCCGCCCCGCGCTGCTCTGCACCCCTGGCTCCGCCGACAGCCCGCGCTCGCTGCCCGGTACCAGGCGGAAGGGGCCGCGGGTGACCGTCGTGTCCCCAGCGCAGCCGGCCGCGGCGCAGGGTGAAGTTGCCGGGCCGCGGGCGCGCGGGCGGCGGGGAGGAGCGCGCGGGGGCAGGCGCGTCACCCGCGCGGGGAGGAACCCGGAGGGACGCGGAGGGCGGGCGCAGACAGCTGCTGCCGCGTCCTGCAGCCAGACTCCCTCTGCGAGCTCCGGGGCGCAAGCTGCTGGCCCGGCTTTGGAGTCACTGGACGCCGCGAGCTGCGGAGGGCGCGAGAGAGGAGATCGCGGCGCGGGCAGAAAGGGCCCTTCAGCCCTTTGGGACCTGAGAAGGGCCAAGGACGAGTGCGGAGGGGCGCGCAGTGGTGGGGAGCGCAGCTCTTGGCTGGTTGGCAGGGGTTGGGCTGGAAAGCCCCGCTGGAGAGAGCTGCTGGGTACCCCACTGAAGGGCTTGTTTGGACAGAGGTCCCCCAGTGATGAAGAGAAACACCGTTTTTGTTTATCTTTTCAACTTCTTTTGCTGGATTTGAATTACACATCAAGCTTTCCCAGTGTGGGTGGGTGACAGACAAAAACATTCCATAAAAAGGGTCCGCTGAAGCTGGCTTGCTCCAGTAATCCCAGCATTCAAGGCTGAGGCAGGAAGGCTGCTGGGAGTTGGAGACCAGGGTGGCTACATAGTCCCAGGCCAGCCTGGGCTACTGGGTTTATATGAGACTCTGTCTCTAACTGTGTTTTTAAAAGGGAAGGGGGTGACAAGTGTGGGAGATAAGGAGTCGGCCTGGGTCCAGTCACAAAGTCTGGCCTTTGCCTCCATGTTGGCCAGGCCTCATCTGTAAAACTAGCTTTTTAAAATATTTATTTATTTATTTATTTACATTTATTTATTTTTGGTCTTTTTTTTTTTTTTTTTTTTTTTTTTTTGGTCTTTTCGAGACAGGGTCTCCCTGTAGCCCCAGCTGATCTGGAATGCACTATGTAGACCAGGCTGGCCTCCACCGCACAGAGATCTGTCTGCGTCTGCCTCTGCCTCTGCCTCTGCCTCTGCCTCTTCCTCTGCCTCCTGAGTGCTGGAATCAGTCACTACGCCCAACTGAAACCAGTTTATTATTGTGCAGTTAAAATATAGACATTGAAGTCTTCCACAAATTGCACCTATTCTTTCCCAAACTGGGATCCAGTCATTACAATCAATGAGCATAAAACTTGACCAACAACAACGGGTCCCCCACTAGGACTCAGTGTCAGCAACAGCCAAATACTGGTGTGAAGATGCGTCATCTCTGCCCTCGGGGATGCCATAACCTGCCTAAGGATACAACAAGCTACAGAGACTGATGCTACTACAGAGACCACCCAAGCAAGCACTGCTCACACCTGGTTGACCACATAGGATGGATTGAGTAGAGCCCACTCTGCACAGCTGCAATGTCCAGAGGTGTCCTTCTTTCCTTCTGCCCTTCTTCCAACTCAAAATGCTGCCCGTCAGGCCTCCATTCCCATGAGAAATGTGTCGACTAACTGACATGACATTCCAATGTCCCTGGCAAGCTCTGGGTGCTCTGCTCACTGCATAGACTCTCTAACAGGCTTGCTTGGCCAGAGACCATCCTTACAATTCTGAACATACAGCGATGACTATCTTCTCGCCTCCTGGGCTCCAGAACCTGACAGACACCTGTAAATATCACCATACTGGTGTTATTTACAGCTGGCTAGAATCCTTCAGTATTTTAATCCCCCACTGCATGCATGAGTAAACTAAGATTAAAGAGAGTTACTATGACGTGTCCAAAATGACCCAGCTAATCACTTTTTAGGCGCACACGTACAGCTGAACTTGGACACCTGTAAGACAAGGGCTACAGGAAGCATTACCCATCCTGTCTCCCATTCTTCAAAGGACACAGCCAAACTGGGCCTTGATTCTTGACACATGGGAACTGGACCTAATAAGGTGTGTGGTTTAATTTTTACATTTATTTTTATTTTATGTTATTTTATCCGTTTTGCCTGCATGTATTTAAGTGCACTTACGTTGTGCAATGCTGGCAGAAGTCAGAAGAGGGCATCTGATCCCCTGGAACTGGAATAACAAGTTGTGGTGAGACATCATGTGGGTACTGAGAACTGAACCCAAGAGCGTCAAGCCATTTCTCTGGACCTCCTGTGAGGGATTTTCTAGACAAGGATAAGTCAGTAGGAAGACCCACCTTAGTGTGGGTCGAAGCAGTCTGTGGGCTGGGGTCCCGGACTGACACCAAGGAGGAAGGGAGCTGAGCACCAGCATTCAGTTTGCTCTGCTTCCTGATGGCAGATGCATCCACCTCACACTCCTGCTGCCCTGCCTTCCTTGCTCTGATGGACTGTATCACCCCAAACTGTGAGCCAAAGGGAAACTTTCCTGCTTTAAGCTGACTGAGCTAGGTATTCAATCACAACAAGAAGAAAGATTTCTAGTACACCACCGCTGACAAGACCTGGTAAACCCACCCTTTCCAGGCCCTCTGGTCTCTCCTCCAGAGCTCAGGTCAGAGGAAGGTCTTTTCAGTTCCCTAAACACACCCAGAGCAGTCTTTCCTGACCCCCGATGTGTTTACATCCTTGTTTGTGTGATTCTTTTCCATCCCTCATGTTTTCCAAGGCACTAGTGGTGCACTGTGGCGACCTCTTTGCCTCTTTATTTGTTTATTCTCTGTTCACTGACCCATGAGCTTACAGGACAGGGACCATTTCTGCCTTATGTATGTAAGGCGAAAGACGTGAAGCACTCTGACTTCTCCACCCATCTGTTTATTTCCCTTGTCCCCCTGGTTTAGTTCCCTCGTTGCCTACATGCAGATAGCAGCATCTATCCATCCAGGTCCTAAGAGTCTCAAGATGCTTAGAACATTCTGTCTTGTATAATGTTAATGGTATTGCGTGAAGTCTGATAGTTCCCATAAGCCCTGCAGTTCTACTCTGGCTGAGCACTGTGTGAGGTGGTGAGAATTAGGACCTGAGCCACAAGGCACAAGGCACAAAGTCTAAGCTGTGGAAGTGGAATTCCTCTGTAAATGCGGCCCTGTTGAGGGTGATCCTTATGCTGGCTTAGCATCATCTGTGCACAGGGGAAAAAGGAAAGCAGGTGTTCACATTTATCTTTCTCAAGTAGTCTCTTGAGGCTCTTTGGGACAGGGTCCTTGAATGAGCAGGCTGAAATAGAGCCTGTCAATCCCTGCTTCAGTTCTGCCCGAAGACAGCTGTGTGGGCCTCTCCCCGCAGCCACTAAGGAAAACATAGCTTGAATCCAGTAGGAGGTACTACAGATTGCTGGCTGAGGCCGTGTTCTTAAACCAAAGTCCTCAGATGTGTTACCATTGCTGGGACATTTTCAGCTCCAACAACCTTAGAGAGAGTGACCTATTTTGAACATGACAGCCGATTGCTCTTCAGCAGCGTGAATAATTTATTAGCTGTGAAAGTGCTGTCATCCTCCAGACATTACTCCTGGCCTGGCTGATAAGGGGGTCACACTCTGCCCTGCTTCACAGCCCCTGCCCTAAGCCACTGGGGATTTGCGTGTGTGCAAAGGGAAGGGACGCAGGGAGCTGGGCCGGAGCCGCTCACCTCTGCAGCCACCAGAAGAGGCTCTGGGGGCTGGATTTCCACTCGGACCCCCGCGAAGAGAATCTGCAGAGCCCTGGGGCTGGGTCTGAGAGCCGGAATTCCCGTTTTGCTTAAAATGGATGTTGGGGGGAGGTGTGGGCTGTGAAAGTGATTCAAGGAAGGCCGGAGGCATTAGAACTCTAGGCTGATGGTTCCTGGCCCTCTGAGGAAAGAGCTTATGCTGGACTCAGAGCCCAGAGCTGGGGGAGTTAAGCCATCCTGAGGCTCTCCTGAGGCTCTCCAGCTGTATCTGAGTAGCATCGACAGCCCGGAGACTTCATTTCCAAATGTAAATCACACCCCGAAATAAGGCTCACAAAGATGAACTGGCACTGGCAGCGTTCTTAGGTCTACAGCTCCTGTGTCTATAATTCCTCCCCAAACCACCTCTGAAGTTAAGGGCTCGAGCTCCTGAATTAGAAAGGAACTGACCTTTGGGAAGATACGCTGCCAAACTGGGGGCAGGGAGAGGGAAAGGATTAAACAAGGTAACCGGACAACACCACTGACCTAGAAAGAGAAATGAAGGCCTATTCACAGCCAAAGAGCTGCTGGAATACAAAACATCTGAAATATAAATGTTTACAGAAAAGATTTTAAAGACATTTTCTTTTTAAAGTAATAAATATATTGTTAAATTGAACTCAGATGCAAGTCCTGCAGCAATCTTTCAGTCCCTAATCTCTCACAGTGACCCGTACCTTGGAAAGCCTTGAGGAACTGGATTAACTGGTTAGCTCTATTACTTCAAATCACAGTATCAGGAAAGGGGAAATCAAAAAGGCACACCGTATTTGCCGGCTTAGGCTAAATGCATGGCTGACGGTCAAATCCCGTCTCCCACATCTGTTGGCTCTTCTGCTCTTTCCACAGCAATCCTTCCAGCTGACTCTAGGCATTGCACCTGGCATGGGCTCTGAGGTCCACCATCCTAGGCTGATCTCGTACTTGGATTGCCAACACTTGGCTGGTTTGCAGAGGTTGTAGACCAATGGTCTTGTCAGCCATTACCTTAGTCCTGAGGGACTTTCTGTCCTCGGACAGGACTCCTGCGGGCCCAATAAATGGGATCAGGAGCCTGAAGCCAAACCGTCAGAGTGACGGGCCAGAATTTAAAGTTTTTCCAATAATGAGTGGAGTGTGTGTGTGTGTGTGTGTGAGAGAGAGAGAGAGAGAGAGAGAGAGAGAGAGAGAGAGAAAGAGAGAGAGAGAGAGAGAGAGAGAGAGAGAGAGAGGCTGCACATCGACCTCTGGTGATATTTCTCAGGTGCTTCCACCTTGATTTTTGAGACAGAGTTGGCATGAAAGGATCATGGAGACTTTCTAGGCTCCGTTGTGTTTAGCTTCAGAGGACAGAGTCCCAGAAACTCAACAGCCACCAGAGGCTTTGGGCTTCTTGTTTGACAAGTCTGTAGAATGAAATCCACAGACTACAGAGGGAGAGTTTTAGAAGTATTTTATTATAGACAGCATAGAGAGAGAACAAGGGCAGAGCTCCTGAGCAGCAGGAGGGGCTGCGGGAGTGGGTTGCCATCGAGCCTCAGGTCCTGCAGTTAAGAAGGCTTTAGTGGAGGCAGGAGGGGAGGGGATATGAGCTTCTCAGCTCTGGCTTAGATACTTCTGGCCTTAGGCAAGGACAAGTGTCTTTGTGGGCCCAGCTCTTAGCCAAGAAACAAACTAGTCATTGTTCTTGTGGGGTCCTTTCACGCTGAACCACCTAGCCAGTTTCCACCTCCTCTTCTCATAAGAGCCCCTCATAGTCCTGAAGCTCTCCAAGTGGACGAGGCTGGCTGGCCGTTGGGCCCAGGGATCACCTCTCTACCTCCCCAGCACAGGGATTACTAGTGTGTATTACCATGCTGGGGGGTTTTCATCTGGGTTCTGGGGGCCAAACTCAGGTGTACTTTTCACCCGCCCAATAGATAATTATTATTATTATTATTATTATTATTATTTTGGTTTTTTTTCGAGACAGGGTCTCCCTGTAGTCCCAGCTGTCCTGGAACTCACTCTGTAGACCAGGCTGGCCTTGATCTCACAAAGATCCGCCTGCCTCTGCCTCCCAAGTGCTGGGGTTAAAGGCATGGACCACCATGCCTGGCTTGATAATTCTTAATGAGTATCCATCAAGAAACCAATGGCTCTCTCAATTTGGAATATAGAGAAGGTTTGTGTATAGCAGGGTGAGTTCCAGAGGTAGGAAGGACCCTCACCGGTGTTGTAGGATGACTGCTGCCCAAAGGAGAGAGAAGTGGACAGAGCTGAGCCCCACAGAGGAGTTGTCATCTTTTATAAAGGGACAGCCACCCCAAGATGACCTCATGGGGAAGAACTGGGAATTCATATCCTGAGGGAAACCATTCTTGTGGTTCCTAAGGTAAGTGTCCCTGAGGCAGGGAGAGGAGGAACAGAGAAGAGACAGAAGTGGTGACCTGGGGCAAGTCAGAAAGCCCTGAGTGACTGCATCCAGCTGGGAAGACGAAATGGTCACTTTGCAGACAGATGAAGCTTCTTACTCTTTCTCCCAATGACTCAATGAAAAGAAGAGACTTATTTGGAAGTAAAAGTTCATTTAGGACCTTAACAAAAAGTACCTGCACACCAAGTCCTTAGCATGATATCAATGGTTTCCAATCACTTCTTACCTGTATTTTGAAATGTTGTACATCCATTTTAATATTTGTGCCTTAAACCTATGAATTAATTGTATCTTCCTTACTTTTTGCCTCTGATACTGAAAGGATTTGTAAGCTTACCATATTGTCAAAATCTTTGTCAGTCTGTTACTGGTTCTTAAAATGAAGTCTGAGGACCCTTGGAGTTTACCAAGGCCATTTCAGGAGGTGCTCCAACAGCCTCAGTGTGTGTGTGTGTGTGTGTGTGTGTGTGTGTGTGTGTGCCTGTGTGTGCATTACCACAAACAACTGAGTTCTCACAAGTGTGAGTATGTGGAGGCCAAAGGTCAACCTCCGGTTTCTTCCCTGGTCACTGTCTGCCTTTTGAACCTGGTGCTCGTGATTCATTTTGGCTAGATTAGCTGGCCAGTGAGCCCCCAGGATCCTCCGGTCCATACCTCTCCTGTGCTAGGGTCACAGATGTATGATGTCACGACTGACTCTTATGTGAGTGTTGATGCAAACCTGGTTCCTCATGCTTGAACATAAAGCATCTAACCCCCTGTGCTATCTCCCAAGCCCCTGTTTGTTGATGTTGTTGTTGTTGTTGCTGCTGCTGCTGCTGTTGTTGTTATTTGGTTTGGGTTTGGGGTTTTGACAGAGAATCACTCTGTAGCTCTGGTTCTCCTGAAACTCACTATGTAGCTCAGCCTGGCCTTGAACTCATGGCAATCCACCTGCCTCTGCTTCCTAGGTGCTGAGATTACAGATGCGGGCCCCTAGGCCTTACCTCAGTGTTTTTAGAAAGTATAAAATGGTTTGGGGGACCATTATGTTGTATTATTTTTTCTTTTCATCTCCCCTCTATTGAGTCCACAGTGGGGGGTCAGAAGGAGCTATTGGAACTACATCACTGAGTATATTTTTTAAGTGTTAAAAAATTTTTAAAAAGTGGTGAAGGATGGACAATTGACTTATTATAGTACTGCAGAAAAAGACTTCAGTATGCTATGTAATAATGTGTAAGAAATCCAAGGGCAAATTTCTAAAGAAACTTTTGCATTTGGAGCAAATTTGGAGTAAATTTTCTTCCTCATCACTTTGAGCATCTTGCTGTCAGGCTCTATTCTGCAGTCTTCTGGTGACTTGATACAAAAGCTGAGCGTTAGGTGGGGTTCAGGGTTGGGATAATTAGCCCCAACACATAGGCCTGTTTTCAGCCTCTGTGAGGCACCGCTGGGACACAGCAAGATGCTCACAGCGTTGACCAAGCCCATTCCTATTGTGAAAGCAGATGTGTAGCAATAGGAAGCAAATGCCTGGGGTGTCGGCTCCCCAGTGCCTGTATCAGAGGCACCAGATACGACGAACTACGAACGAATAATAGGAGCTAGGTCCAGCTCTCCAAAGCTCAGTGAGTGCTTCCCTGGGGGCAGCTCTGTGCCCAGGCAGGCTTCTGAGCAAGGCTCCCTCTCCAGGGGAAGGTGAAAGCAGAGAGGCCTGCTCGCCCTCCTCACTGAGCCAGGAGTCACCGACTGTTTGTTGTCCTTCCTTAATTAGTACAGAGCTCACTACTCCGCACATGGCACAAAGCATAGCTCCAGCACAGATCTTACAGACTGGCCCGGACACTAACTTCCTACCCTAGAAGGCAGGTGAGGGAGGGCGTTGTGTTTGGGGGACAGAGGAGGAACAAGGCTTTCTAGGAGGAAGGGTTTTAGAGACACTTCAGAAACAGGAGGAAAGGGATAGGTAGAGACTCTGTTTCCAGTCAGTAGAAATGGCCCGAGCAAACAGCAGAGGCAGAATTGCCGAGTGTCAGAGCTGCAAGGACACGCGGTGTCCAGACCTTTCATGTGACAGATGAGTCACAGATGTGCAGTGAGACCAGGATCTGTCAGGTTCTCCACCTGCAGCACCGAGACAGAACGCTTCTTGGGACTGTCCTGGACACTTGAGGGTGGTGGAGACCAACTAGAAAGGCCTCTACACCGCATGCCTGAGCGGAGTGGGCTGGACACTTCTTGGGGCTTTTATCAGAGCTGTGCTCCCCAAAGTTCGGTCTAGATAATCACACCAGAGCTGTCATGTGCTGTGTGACTGTTAACATGACTCGGGGCAGAGGGGTGGGGAGGCAGCCTGAATTTCTTTGTTGTTGTTTCTGTGGTCTTTTTTTGCGTGTTTATGGGACTGGGGAGCGGAGCTGAGGCAGCATCTCACTATAGCCCAAACTGGTCTCAGACTCACTAAGTAGCCTAGACTGGCTTTGAACTCACAGTCACCTCTCCTTCTCAGCCTCTCAAATGCTGGGATTCCAGTGTGAACCTCCATGCTCAACATTTTTGTTTTTTGAGACAGGGTCTCCCTGTAGCCCCAGCTGACCTGGAACTCACTCTGTAGACCAGGATGGCCTTGAACTCTCAGAGATCCACCTGCCTCTGTCTCCCTAGTGCTAGGATTAAAGGCATGCACCACCACACCCGCTTCTTCTTATATACATCATAAATTAGAAAATTGAGAACAAAGAAGGAAACATTGGCCAGAGTAGCAAATAAAGAGGTGAACAAAAGTTACTGTGTGATAAAAGAGTTCAACTGTCTCAGAACTTGGTTGGCTGTGGTAGCGCAGATCTCTTCACACCTTTATTCCCAGCACTCAGGAAGCAGAGGCAAGCAGATCTCTGTCAGATCAAGACCAGCTTGGTCTATATAGCAATTTCTAGCTGGGGCTACAGGGAGACACTGTCTCAAAAAAAAAAAAAGAAAGAAAAAATAGTTCTCAGAACCAGAGCTGGACATGTGGCTTGGTGGGGAGGGTGCTAGCCTAGCATACATGGAGCCCTGGGTTCGAGCCTCAACATGGTAAAAAATGGGCAAGATGATGCCTGCGTATCATCCTGGCACTCGGGAGGTAAAAGCAGCAGAATACCACAGTCATCCACGGCTACCTAGGAAGTTCAAGGCCAGCCTGCGGTCTATGCACTGAGGTGGTGACTTCCTCCAAAGGAAGGTCACGTGACTAGAGAAGGACCTTGAATATCCATCATGCACAGGCTCTGCTCTTTGTAAGGACACGAAGCCTCCTAGTTGGGGTGGGGAGACAAGATCTCGGCACGCCTGGCCGCCTCTCCAGGATTTGTCCTCTAGGCCAAGAGCCAAGGCCAGCATCCACAGCATCGTAGGCGCAAAGCACACAGAGAACTCTAAATGGGGACAGTCAGTAGCCATAGCTGAACCTCCAAGACCTTCGGATTAGAGCAGGTGCTCTTTGGGCACAGGCTGAGGTCTGTCTTATCTATCTGGAGTTCTAAATCAGGAAATCAAATCAGCTGCATTTGGATGCTTCTTTCTTCTGATAAATGGTGTAATTATTAGAACTGATTGGTGGCAGAAAAGAACAATCAGGCTCTCTGAGCCAATTCTGTTCTCCAAACATTGGCTTACAATGCTCAAGAAAGATATAAGCCTGATCAAATCTCTGAATGCTCTGAAGTGTAAAGAATATGCAAATCCTGCTTAGGGAGTGGCAGGAACCCAAAGGGACCCAGTCGGGGCTGCCAAACTTCAAACGCTGTTTCATGGTACCAAAAGTATTCCCCATTCCTATGGCACCGTGGGACTGCCTTCTTCCTCGATATACCTCACCTGGTTACAGCTCACCTGGTTACAGCTGTGTTCATCACCAGGCTTTCCCAGAAGTTGCTTAACTGCTGGCCTCCCCTCTGTACCTTTAGCTCAGCCTGCTGCTGAGTCTACTCAACCATCCCTGATAAGAGCTGCCATTTGTACTGAGTAGTGTTTTCGATTAAAACTGACATGTACGGAGGGTGTTTTCTTTGAAAGAAGCCATTCCTTTTTTTACAGTGAATAAATTTTTATTTAAGGGATATTGCTACCTACTGAGGTTACTTGGTCCCTTCAAAGCTGAAGTTCAAGGCTTCAAGATAGCCTTTCAAATAGAGCCCACGTTTAATCCAGGTGTGCAGTCAGCCCACGTGTCTTTTGTTTGAGCTTGAGTGAAGGACATATTCATGACTTCAGAGTTCTCTGTTGGATATCTGACATGTATAAGAAGGAATGACTCCACTCAAGACAGCTCAGAGTGATGACGGTATTGAAAAATGAAGTCCTATTTTGAACACGTGGCCTGGAGTTGAAGATACGAGTCTCAGTGTGGATGGATGACTCATTTCAGCGTATCACTCGCATACCCTACAGACCTGTATTATTACTGATGGCATACTGCAGTGAGTGTGGTCTATATGCCTTCACTTTAAAAGAAGTGGGGTGTCCGCAGTTGAGGGGCAGATCATCTATACTAAAATAGACTGGAAAGTGAATTGCCTCAGGAACCATTCCTATCTGTTGATGTGAAGAAAAGCAACCATGTCCTACTAAGGACGCTGCCCTAGGACTCCTCCCCCATGCACGACAAGCTCTGTGCTTCACCCGTCACCTGGTTAAGGTGACAAGGATGCCCTCGAGGTCTCAGAATGCTCTGCTCAGTGATGTGGAGAAAACCCAAGAATTCTGCTTAGGGAGCAGCAGGGACCAAGAAGAGACCCCTCCTTCCCCACGCAGAATACACTGGCTCTCAGAACAGCAGGACATACGTTATTCAGCTCAAGTGTCTGGTGAGGGACAAAATATTGGACTGTGTATTTCAGTGTTTAGGAGAGTTCCTGGTATGTTTATATGTTCTTTTAATTTTTCTTTTTCTTTCTTTTTTCCTTTTTTTTTTTTTTTTTTT
>VZQC01013657.1:186861-197524 GCA_009823505.1 Rhizomys pruinosus | reverse complement strand
TTTTTTGAGGATTAAAAGAGGAGAAGCTGGTGTTAAAGTGCTTGCCTTAGCAGGGGCTTGAGGTTCCTGAGGTTTGGACCCTTCCTCACTGAAAAAAAAAAATAGTGTTCCCCCAACCCAAAGGCCAACTCTTGCAAGGGATTAGAAGGGAAAATGAATAAGGATGTCAAAAAAAATTAAAAAAATAGTGTTGTGGGATTTGAGTTGGAAAAAATTAGTTGTTAATATTTACAGCCGCAAAGAATCCTGACTGCTTGAATTGGTCACGCGGACTGAGGCGGGACTTTTGGCGTATTTCCTTCGGGGAAGGGGAAAAAGTCATGTTCAGTTAATTTAGGGCTGACCCAGCCATGGATGAAGCAAAGACCCCAGCCAGGAGAAAGGCAGGACCCCAGCCAAAAGCGAAGAAAGCATAGACCCCAGCCAGGAGAAGGCAGACCCCAGCCAGTGAGGAGGCAGACCCCAGCAGGAGAAGCAGAAACCCCCAGCCATGAGCAAGCAGACCCCACCAGGGAGAGGGCAAGAACCCCAGCCCAGGACGAGGCAGGGAACCCCAAGGCCAGGAGAGGGGCAGGACCCCAGCCCAGGAGAATGCCAGAACCCCAGCCAGGAGAAGGCAGGACCCCAGCAGGAAGAGGTCAGCCCCCAGCCAGGCATGAAGGCAGACAACCAGCCAAGGAAGAGGGCAGGGGACCCCAGCTAGGATGAGGCAGACCACCAGCCAGGAGAGGTCAACTCACCAGCCAGGAGAAGCAAGACCCCAGCTAGGGGGAGAAGCAGACCCCCAGCTTGTTCAGCCGCAGGGAGAGGCAGACCCCAGCCAGGAGAAGCAGACCCCAGCCAGGAGAAGCAGACCCCAGCCAGGAGAAGCAGACCCCAGCCAGGAGAAGCAGACCCCAGCCAGGAGAAGCAGACCCCAGCCAGGAGAAGCAGACCCCAAGCCAGTAGAGTTACCAGCAATAAGCAAGACCAATCGCTCCCGTGTAATCCTCCCGTGGGGGTGGTGGGTGTGTTGGTGGTTGGTTTTTGGGTTTGGTGTTTTTTTTGTCTAATCTACCCACACGCCCGGGTAGCCAACTTGGACAAATGAGTATATAACTGGTTCATTCAGGTCACCAAGCAAGAACATGTCTAGAGGGAGTTTGCAGATGCCGTTCTACAGTTAGGATGTCTGTCACACACAGCTCCCTGGGAAGCAAAGTTCCCACCTGCACGTGTTCATCCAAGAGCTTGTCCAGGCTAGGCCAGCCCTCTCATTCCCAACTTTCCCTTGCCTTCTATTCAGGCAGGACCTTTCCCTTCACCCCTATTCCAGCTCCTCTGTCCTTCACCCCCTATTCCAGCTCCTCTGTCCTTCACCCCCTATTCCAGCTCCTCTGTCCTTCACCCCCTATTCCAGCACCCCTTTCCTTCACCCCTATTCCAGCTCCTCTGTCCTTCACCCCCTATTCCAGCTGCCTCTTTCCTTCACCCCCCATATTCCAGCTTCCTCCTTTCCTTCACCCCCTATTCCAGCTCCCCTTTCCTTCACCCCCTATTCCAGCACTCCTCTTTCCTTCACCCCCTATTCCAGCTGCCTCTTTCCTTCACCCCCCATTTCCCAGCTCCCTCTTCCTTCACCCCTATTCCAGCCCGTTTCCAATCCCCTTTTCTCACTCCTCTGTCCTTCACCCCCTATTCCAGCTCCCTCTTTCCTTCACCCCCTATTCCAGCTCCTCTTTCCTTCACCCCCTATTCCAGCTCCTCTTTCCTTCACCCCCATTCCAGCTCCCTCTTTCCTTCACCCCCTATTCCAGCTCCTCTTTCCTTCACCCCCTATTCCAGCTCCCCTTTCCTTCACCCCCTATTCCAGCTCCTCTTTCCTTCACCCCCTATTCCAGCTCCTCTTTCCTTCACCCCCTATTCCAGCTCCTCTGTCCTTCACCCCCTATTCCAGCTCCTCTGTCCTTCACCCCCTATTCCAGCTCCTCTGTCCTTCACCCCCTTCTCCAGACTCCTCTTTCCTTCATCCCCCTAGTCCAGCCCTCTTGTCCTTCACCCCTATTCTCAGCTTCCCTCGTTCCTTCAACCCCACTATTCCAGCTCCTCTGTCCTTCACCCCCTATTCCAGCCCCTCTTTCCTTCACCCCCCTATTCCAAGCTCCTCTTTCCTTCCACCCCCCTGATCCAGCTCCTCTGTCCTTCCACCCCCTATTCCAAAAGCTCCTCTTTCCTTCACCCTATTCCACTCCTCTGTCCTCACCCCCTATTTCCCGTCCTTCTGTCCTTCACCCCCTATTCCAGCTCCCCTGTCCTTCACCCCCTATTCCAGCTCCTCTGTCCTTACCCCCTATTCCAGCTCCCTGTCCTTCACCCCCTATTCCAGCCTCCTCTTCTCCTGTCACCCCCTATTCCAGCTCCCCTTTCCTTCACCCCCTGATTTCAGCTCCTCTGTCCTTCACCCCCTATTCCAGCTCCTCTTTCCTTCACCCCCTATTCCAGCTCCTCTTTCCTTCACCCCCTATTCCAGCTCCTCTTTCCTTCACCCCCTATTCCAGCTCCTCTGTCCTTCACCCCCTATTCCAGCTCCTCTGTCCTTCACCCCTATTCCAGCTCCCCTTTCCTTCACCCCTATTCCAGGTCCTCTCGCCTTTCCCTTCCTCTTCCACCCCTATTTCCAGCTCCTCGTTCCTTCACCCCTATTCCAGCTCCCCTTTCCTTCACCCCCTATTTCCAGCTCCTCTGTCCTTCACCCCCTATCCAGCTCCCTTTCCTTCACCCCCCTATTCCAGCTCCTCTGTCCTTCACCCCTATTCCAGCTCCCTTTCCTTCACCCCTATTCCAGCTCCTCTTGCCTTCACCCCCTATTCCAGCTCCTCTTTCCTTCACCCCCTATTCCAGCTCCCTTTGCCCCTTCAGCCCCCTTCACCTCCCTAATTCCAGCTCCTCTTTCCCTAGTCACCCCCTATTCCAGCTCCCCTTTCCTTCACCCCCTATTTCAGCTCCCCTCATTCCTTCACCCCCCCTATTTTTCCAGCTCCTCTTTCCTTCACCCCCTATTCCAGCTCCTCTGTCCTTCACCCCCTATTCCAGCTCCTCTGTTTCCTTCACCCCATTCCAGCTCCTCTTCCATTCACCCCCATCAGCTTCCTCTTCCTCCACCCCCTTTCCAGCTCCTCTTTCCTTCACCCCCTATTCCAGCTCCTCTTTCCTTCACCCCCTATTCCAGCTCCTCTTGTCCTTCACCCCCTATTCCAGCTCCCCTTTCCTTCACCCCCTATTCCAGCTCCCTTTCCTTCACCCCCTATTCCAGCTCCCTTTCCTTCACCCCCTATTCCAGCTCCTCTTTCCTTCACCCCCTATTCCAGCTCCTCTGTCCTTCACCCCTATTCCAGCTCCTCTGTCCTTCACCCCCCTATTCCAGCTCCCCTTTTCCTTCACCCCCTATTCCAGCTCCTCTTTCCTTTCACCCCCTTATTTCCAGCTCCTCTGTCCTTCACCCCTATTCCAGCTTCCCTTTCCTTCACCCCTATTCCAGCTCCCTCTTCCTTCACCCCCTATTCCAGCTCCTCTGTCCTTCACCCCTATTCCAGCTCCCTTTCCTTCACCCCCTATATTTTCCAGCTCCTCTTTCCTTCACCCCCTTTTCCACCTCCCCTTTCCTTCACCCCCTATTCCAGCCCCCTTTCCTTCACCCCTATTCCAGCTCCTCTGTTCCTTCACCCCTATTCCAGCTCCCTGTTCCTTCACCCCTATTCCAGCTCCCGTTTCCTTCACCCCTATTCCAGCTCCCGTTTCCTTCACCCCTATTCCAGCTCCCGTTTCCTTCACCCCTATTCCAGCTCCCGTTTCCTTCACCCCTATTCCAGCTCCCGTTTCCTTCACCCCTATTCCAGCTCCTCTGTCCCTCACCCCCTATTCCAGCTCCTCTGTCCTTCACCCCCCATTCCAGCTCCTCTGTCCTTCAACCCCCCCCTTAGTTCCCAGGCCCTCTTTCCTTCACCCCCTATTCCAGCTCCTCGTGTCCTTCACCCCCTATTCCAGCTCCTCTTTCCTTCACCCCCCATTCCAGCTCCTCTGTCCTTCTACCCCCTATTCCAGCTCCTCTGTCCTTCACCCCCTATTCAGCTCCCCTTTCCTTCACCCCCTATTTCCAGCTCCTCTTTCCTTCACCCCCTATTCAGCTCCTCTTTCCTTCACCCCTATCCAGCTCCTCTGTTCCTTCACCCCCATTTCCAGCTCCTCTGTCCTTCACCCCCTATTCCAGCTCCCCTTCCTTCACCCCCTATTTCCAGCTCCTCTTTCCTTCACCCCCCCTATTCCAGCTCCCTTGTCCTTCACCCCTATTCCAGCTCCTCTTTCCTCACCCCTATTCCAGCTCCCTCTGTCCTTCACCCCCCTATTCCAGCTCCTCTTTCCTTCACCCCCTATTCCAGCTCCCTTTCCTTCACCCCTATTCCAGCTCCTCTTCCTTCACCCCCTATTCCAGCTCCCCTTTCCTTCACCCCCTATTCCGCCCTCTTTCCTTCACCCCCTATTCCAGCTCCTCTGTCCTTCACCCCCTAATTCCAGCCTCCTCTCTGTCCCTTCATCCCCCTCATTCCAGCTCCTCTGTCCTTCACCCCCTATTCCAGCTCCTCTGTCCTTCACCCCCTATTCCAGCTCCCCTTTCCTTCACCCCCTATTCCAGCTCCTCTGTCCCTTCACCCCTTTCCAGCTCCTCTGTCCTTCACCCCCCATTCCAGCTCCTCTTTCCTTCACCCCCTTTTCCAGCTCCTCTTTCCTTCAACCCCCTATTTTCCAGCTCCTCTTTCCTTTCACCCCCCCATTCCAGCCCTCTTTTCCTTCACCCCCTATTCCAGCCTCCATCTCGCTCCTTCACCCCCTATCCAGCTCCCTTCTGTTTCCTTCACCCCTATTGCCGTTCCACGACCCATCCTCCTGTCCTTCACCCCCTATTCCAGCTCCTCTTTCCTTCACCCCCCTATTCCAGCTCCTCTTTCCTTCACCCCCTATTCCAGCTCCCCTTTCCTTCCCCACCCCCCTATTCCAGCCCTCTGTCCTTCACCCCCTATCCAGCTCCTCTTTCCTTCACCCCCTATTCCAGCTCCTCTTTCCTTCAACCCCCTATTCCACGCTTCCTTCTTTCCTTCACCCCCTTATTCCAGCTCCTCTGTTCCTTCACCCCTATTCCAGCGCTCCTCCCCTTTCGTCCTTTCACCCCCTTATTCACTCTCCCTTTCCTTCACCCCCTATTTTCAGCTCCTCTTTCCTTCACCCCCTATTCCAGCTCCTCTTTCCTTCACCCCCTTTCCAGCCCCTTCCTTCACCCCATCCAGCTTCCTCTTTCCTCACCCCTATTCCAGCTCCTCTTTCCTTCACCCCCTATTCCAGCTCCTCTTCCTTCACCCCCTATTCCAGCACCCTCTTTCCTTCACCCCCTATTCCAGCTCCCCTTTTCCTTCACCCCATTTTCTCCAGCTTCCCCTGTCCTTTCACCCCCTATTCAGCTCCTCCTTTCCTTCACCCCCTATTCCAGCTCCTCTTTCCTTCAACCCCCTATTCCAAGCTCCTCTTTCCTTCCCCCTTCCCTCCCCTTCCCTTCCCTCCCCTCCCCTTCCCTTCCCTCCCTCCCCTCCCCTCCCCTTCCCTCCCTCATGGATCTTCATTATGGTGTTTGAATTCGAATGACCCCCATAGGCTTCACATATTAGAGACTTGGTCTCCAGTTCATGGTACTTTGGGGGAGGGTCATGGAACTTTAGGAGGTGTGGCCATGCTGGAGGAAATGTGTCACTGGGGTGGGCTTTGAGGGTATATAGACTTGCCTACTTCCAGTCTGTCTCTCTGCTTCCTGTGTGCTTGAAGATGTGGGCTGTCAGCTTTGTGCTCTGGCTGCCTCCTGCCATGTGTCCCCTCCATGATGGACTCTGACTCCCCTAGAACCTTAATCCCAATAAACTTTTCCTTCTGTAACTTGCCTTGGTCATGGTGTTTTACCACAGCAACAGAAATGTAGCCGATGCACTCGTCTTATAGCCAAGGATGACCATAAATTCTGATCCTTTTGGCTCCACCTCCTGAGAGCGAGGATCACAGGTGCACACCACCATGCCCTTTATGGGGTGCTGGGGATGGATCACCGGGCTTTTTGCATGCAGGCAAGCACTCTGTCAACGGAGCTATATCCCTAGCCCTCATCTTTACTCTCAAGGAAACAGTCAAAAGGACCCTTTTGTAAGGTAAATTGGATAGGATCACCTAGCTTAGCACTAGCCAATGGCTCTCTATCACACATAGATAAAAAACTCATCTTCACAGTGGCCAATAAGACTCTATAAAGGCCGGAGTCCCCCTGAAGCCCCAAGCTCTTGGACCTCATTCATGTCTCTGCTCTGCTCCAGCTGTGCTCCAGCTGTGCTCCAGCTGTGCTCCAACCACACTTCCTTAGACACCCAGACCAGACCTTGACTTCCTTTGAGCTTTTGGCACTTGTCAACAAGTTCTTCCTGGTCACCATGCCCGACCCCTCCTACTCTGTATGTCATTTTTCAACAACACTTCTCCCCTCATCTTTGAGTGCTCATATCTCTCCTCTCCTCTCCTCTATAATACCATGTGACTTCACCAGGTCTGTAAATATAGTCACTGCTGAATCCCAGGAGCCAGAATAGAACTAAACCCAGCACATGGCAGATGTCCAATAGGCATTCTTTCAATGGGTGGAAAAAGGCATCTTATATCCAAAGTAATGCACAAGCTCTTAGCAGACCACAGCTTCCACTGGAGAAGTCTCAATGAGTGCTAATCACAAAGCATTTATGCAGATATCCTCCGAGCCATTCCCAAATTAATTAGGCAGAAGTTCATAGAAAGAATCCCATTATCAAAAGTCTGCACAGGCTGTTAATGTCACAGTCCTGGAGTGAGTTAAGTTATTCTAAAGAGAAACACTTGTGTCCCTCTCTTCAGCTAGGACACTGTTGAAAGGATGAATCCCCAGGAACCCTACACTGTGGGGAGGAAAGGCTAAAGTCTTGGCGCCAGCTACAGGAGGACTTGCTCCCAGAAAGAGATTTTACACAGATTTGACACCTTGCCAAACTGCCTTGAAAGACTGACAGGATTTGAGGCAACTATGGACCACGCCTGATCCAAGACTGCTATACTGTACAGGTTTCTTGGCTTCTATCCAAACCCAAACTTCATGTCAGTACTCCTGCGACAGGCCTTCGGGCACTGGACCTCTCCGTTTGATGCTCTTCCCTGTGTGGCCACACTGAATGTCTCCTCTCTCTGCCTTTCTCTTACTTGTTTGTACAGTTGGTGTCCTGGGGACTGGTGACCACACCTGGCTTGTTGGGGCCACCAGAACTAAAAGCTCCAGTAACAACTGGAAGAAACAATCTTTCTAAAATTGTGCTTGATGTGCCTAGTACATTATTTTGTGGTGCACACATCCTGAACTAATTTATATATTATGTATATACATCTAATACATATATGTATTATACACACACACAATTGTGATGAAATTTACATAACATAAAATGTAGTATCTTGGCTCAGCAGTTAAGAGCACTTGCTGCTCTTGCAGAGGACCTGAGCTTAGTTTCCAGCACCCACATGGTGGTTCACAACTATCTGAACCCCAGTTCTGAGGATCTGACATCCTCTTCTGGCCTCCTCCAGCATATACACTCAGGTGCACATATTCACAGACACACATACATGCACATAAATAAAAAAAAATCTTAAAAAAATATTAGCCTCAGGGCTGGAGAGATGGCTCAGCAGTTAAGAGCGCTGACTGCTCTTGCAGAGGACTGGGGTTTGATTCCCAGCACTCACGTGGAGGCTAAGAACCATCTTTAAGCAGGCGTGATGGCGCACGCCTTTAATCCTAGCACTTGGGAGGCAGAGGCAGGTGGATCTCTGTGAGTTTAAAGCCAGCCTGGTCTACAGAGTGAGTTCCAGGCCAGCCTGGGCCTATAGGGAGACCCTGTCTAAAAAAAAAAAAAAAAAAATTAGCCTCGTAACAATTTTATAAATGCAAAGTTCAGTGAAGTGTGCTTTCATTGTTCTGCAACTTGTCCCCAGAAAGCTTTCAGTTTACAAAACCAGAATGTCTGCCCATTAAACAGCAGTAAGTAGAATCATACGCTACCTTTTGGGGGGAAACTGATGTACTCTCCTTAGCATAACATCCTTAAGATTCATCTAGCTGTAGCCTGTGAGGGCTTTACTCCGTTTTAAGGATGGCCAATACTTCCCTGTATGCAAGCAATTCTCATAGCTCCAGTGACTCGAGCTATTTGCCCCCCTGGACAGCATGAATAATGTTATAATTAATACAGTGTAAAACATCTCAAGACCCTGCTTCCGATTCCTTTGGGTTTATATAGCCAGATGTGGAGTGCCCGGATCACATGGTAATTCTATTTTTAATGTTTTGAGGCTGTTATTCTGTTTTCTACAGGGTGACAATTCTTTATATGCTGTTGATTTAGATTCCCACCAACAGTGTGCATAGATACTTCCTGTCTTTTAATAGCAAGATTCTTTTCTCTGTACAGCCCGTGAGAACTGCTCAGAGATGCCTAACAGAACTAGACATTCCTGCTTCGTCCAATGCCTAGCAACCGGAAGCCAGTGGCCCCTCTACATGCGCATGGCTGTGTGTGGCATGGCTTTTGGCTTTTTCCTGTTGTGTCTGTTTTGCAAAGCCTTCCTTATTCTCAAATTAACATGCATGTGAGCAGACACCAGAGATCTGCCTTACAGATGCTGGGCAGCGGACCTGCAGTGTGCAAGGATGATCAGACCAGAGCTAATCCCATGTAATCCTTAGCAGAGGAACCTTGGCCTTGGTCTGTGGTTTCTTTGGAAGATGCTTCCTGAGGCCTGGCGCTATCACTTTGTGGTGAAAAGCCTGGAAGAGAACAGCTCGGAGCCATGGCTGCACATCAGCCATGTATAAGTAGATCTGAGGGACCCAGGAAGCAAGAGTTGACAGGAGAGGATTTCCTGCAGAGGGAAAATCAGGACCCTGGACACCAATGTACCATTGTCTTTCAACCTGTTCACTGTTGGTCTGGGGAAATAGAGCCCCAGTCCCCATGGATTTTTGTCCTATCATCATATAGACTTCTCCCCCCAGCCCCAGGACACGCTGTCTTGAATCACTAGTTAAAAAAAAAATCACTCTTCCAAGTGGGATTACAAAGAAACATAATATAATGACTTACATTCTCTTTCAAAGACTATCAAAGAAAAAACAACAACAACAAAAACAACAAAGACTATCAAAGTAGGGCTAGAGAGATGGCTTAGCCGTTAAGGTCACTCTTTCAGGTGACCCAGGTTCAAATCCCAGCACCCACAGAGTGGCTAACAACCATCTGCACCTCCAGTTTCAGGGGATCTGACAGAGTTCAAAATAAACAGTAATTGAGAGGCCTGTCTAGTAATCGCAGTCTTCTAGGAGAACAGAACTCTTCTTCGGGATGAAACAATTTTTACTAAGTTTCCTTAACTGGATTCAAGGTTAAGACTCTTACCGTCTATCCATCAACTGCAAAGGTTAACCTGTAAGAGCCATTTCTTTCTTTCTTTCTTTCTTTCTTTCTTTCTTTCTTTCTTTCTTTCTTTCTTTCTTTCTTTCTTTCTTTCTTTCTTTCTTTCTTTCTTTCTTTTCTTTCCCTTCCTTCCTTCCTTCCTTCCTTCCTTCCTTCCTTCCTTCCTTCCTTCCTTCCTCTCTCCTTTCTCTTTCTCTTCCTTCCTTCCTTTCTCTCTTTATTCTATCTCTCTTTCCTTCCTCCCTCCCTTCTTCCTTCCTTCCTTCCTTCCTTCCTTCCTTCCTTCCTTCTTTCTTTCTTTCTTTTCTTTTTTTTTTTAGGGAGCAGGATACACCAGAAATGGACCACCCTGGGCCACCTGGAAAGACAGCTGATGGAGGGAGCAGGACACATCAGAAATGGACCAATCTGGACCACCTGGAAAGACAGCTGATGGAAGGGAGCAGGATACACCAGAAATGGACCAACCTGGGCCACCTGGAAAGACAGCTGATGGAGGGAGCAGGATACACCAGAAATGGACCAACCTGGGCCACCTGGAAAGACAGCTGATGGGAGGGAGCAGGATACATGAGAAATGGACCAACCTGGGCCACCTGGAAAGACAGCTGATGGGAGGGAGCAGGATACACCAGAAATGGACCAGCCTGGGCCACCTGGAAAGACAGCTGATGGGAGGGAGCAGGATACACCAGAAATGGACCAACCTGGGCCACCTGGAAAGACAGCTGATGGGGGGAGCAGGATACACCAGAAATGGACCTACCTGGGACACAGTGTTCCTGGAAAGACAGCTGATGGGAGGGAGCAGGATACACCAGAAATGGACCAACCTGGGCCACCTGGAAAGACAGCTGATGGAGGGAACAGGACACATCAGAAATGGACCAACCTGGGCCACCTGGAAAGACAGCTGATGGGAGGGAGCAGGATACACCAGAAATGGACCAACCTGGGCCACCTGGAAAGACAGCTGATGGGAGGGAGCAGGATACACCAGAAATGGACCAACCTGGGCCACCTGGAAAGACAGCTGATGGAGGGAGCAGGATACACCAGAAATGGACCAACCTGGGCCACCTGGAAAGACAGCTGATGGGGGGAAC